>CAMRHE010001344.1:0-126443 GCA_947044405.1 Leptodactylus fallax
CCCCCTGTGTACAAGAATATAACTACTATAATACTGATCCTATGTACAAGAATATAACTACTATAATACTACTCCTATGTACAAGAATATAACTACTATAATACTGCCCCTATGTACAAGAATATAACTACTATAATACTACTCCTATGTACAAGAATATAACTACTATAATACTACCTCCTATGTACAAGAATATGACTACTATAATACTGCCCCTATGTACAAGAATATAACTACTATAATACTGCTCCTATGTACAAGAATATAACTACTATAATACTGCCCCTATGTACAAGAATATAACTACTATAATACTACTCCTATGTACAAGAATATAACTACTATAATACTGCCCCCTATGTACAAGACTATAACTACTATAATACTGCTCCTATGTACAAGAATATAACTACTATAATACTGCTCCTATGTACAAGAATATAACTACTATAATACTACCTCCTATGTATAAGAATATAACTACTATAATACTGCTCCTATGTACAAGAATATAACTACTATAATACTACCTCCTATGTACAAGAATATAACTGCTATAATACTCCTGTATTGACCTGTCCCACTCCCACTATAGTTCATACCATGAGCGCCTTCATAGTCTGTAATTTTTCTCTTTTATTCCACATTGTAGTAGACTGCCCCGGATGATTTATTGGGGTCGGTGTAGATGAAGCCATAGCCACTCATGGCCTGCCTGGAGCCGCAGGATTTCTTAGCATGGCTGCCCCTTGTATGACAAAACAGTGGTCATTAAAGGGTCATTGATGGTTTTCTTTAGACTGTAAGCTCAGAAGAGCAGGAGTCAGGATCGTAACTATCGGAGTAGCAGCGGTAGCGGCTGCCACAGGGCCCGGGACATTAGGGGCCGCGGAGCCCTGTGGCAGATGCTACCGTGAACCCCACAAACCAGTAATGATCGTGATCGCAGGGGGTGCAACCGCGAACGGACCCGGCAGGTTACGGAGCCCGCGGCCAGCTGGAGATGGCCGGGCCCCGGACCATTATGATAGCGGTCGGGGAAAGCCTGGTTCCCCCACTGCTATACATACTGTTATTGGAAAGGGGCCCTGGCATATTGCAGGCCCCTTTCCAATAGATGGCAGCCCAGGGGAGGTGACTGAAAATAATAAATACATATACTCACTTCTCATGGGCGCAGTGTTCTCTCCGGCGCTCCTCCGTCATGACTGAGGGCTGTGATTAGGCCCCAGCGGTCACATGGGGCGCGGCCGTGTAATGACGTCAGTGCGCCCCCACGTGACCACTGAGGCCCAATCACAGGCCTCGGCAGCGACGTCGGAAGATGGGCAAAGATGCTGAAGACGGCAGGATGGAGCGAGGATGCCAAAGAAAGGTAAGGCAAGGTGAGTACGAATGTTTGTTATTTTTAATCACCTTCCCTGGGCCTCCGATTATTGTACTCTGGGGTCTGAGGAGACCCCAGAGTATAATAAGAGCACCGAAGCGGAGGGGGGGCTGTTGGGAGCTTATAATACTGTGTGGGGGCCACTGTAGAGCATATAAAACTGGGTGGGGGACACTGTAGAGCATATCATACTGGGTGGGGGCCACTGTAGAGCATATAATACTGTGTGGGGGCCCCTGTAGAGCATATAACACTGGGTGGGGGCCACTGTAGAGCATATAACACTGGGTGGGGGCCACTGTAGAGCATATAACACTGGGTGGGGGCCACTGTAGAGCATATAACACTGGGTGGGGCCACTGTAGAGCATATAATACTGGGTGGGGACCACTGTGGGGGGCATATAATGCTGGGTGGGTACCACTGTGGGAAGCATATAATACTGGGTGGGGGCCACTGTAGAGCATATAATACTAGGTGGGGCCCCTGTAAAGCATATAACACTGGGTGGGGGCCACTGTAGAGCATATAATACTGGGTGGGGGCCACTGTGGGGGGCATATAATACAGGGTGGGGACCACTATGGGGAGCATATAATACTGTGTGGGGGCCACTGTAGGGAGCATATAATACTGGGTGGGGCCCACTATGGGGGGCATATAATATTGGGTGGGTACCACTGTGGGAAGCATATAATACTGGGTGGGGACCACTGTTTGGAGCATATTATACTGTGTGTGGGGGGAGAAATGTAGAGCATATAATTCTGTGTGGGGGCCACTGTTGAGCATATAATACTATCTGGGGCCTCTGCTTAGCATATTTTACTGTTTTGAGACCCGTAACCGGTTCTGGGGAGGGGGGCCCCATGTCAAATGTTCGCCTTGGGGCCCAGCCATTCCTAGTTACGCCACTGGCAGGAGTCATAGAAGGTTGGAAGGAACCTCCGGAATAGATTGTAACTCTAGTCAGTCCCCAGTCAGATCTATAGGGTGTACATGATGGATGGAGGGTTGTTCCATAAGGGTTTAAGTAATCTGGAGGATGACTGTTTGGCAGGAATCATCTCTTTAGGCTAGGACTAGTAATGACCAGGTTGGCGGCCTTGGCTGTGACATACGTCATGTGGTTGGAGATCGCAGTGTAGCGTCGCTTTCGTCGATGTTTAATGGAGGCGAATATGGCCGTGTTATGATGATGAGCAAGTCACCACCTGCAAATCCGCCAATATGTGCGATGATTTGTTATTGCTGTGGTTGCAACCAATGGTCGGGTCCAAAACTCAAAATGACCTTGTATCGTTGGGCGATTGTGGCACTTGCGAGTCCTCTGCACATGAGCGCATTCACCTCCACTGGCTGAGATACAGGCGGTGATACACTGAGGTCTCTGGCAGTACGATGTGTGCTGTGGCTGATGATAATCATAATGGTCAACATTTATTATGTATCACAGAGAGGATTTCTTTATATAGACTGTAAGCTCATAGAAGGATAACCCCCATCATTACAGAGGATGAGATACATGATGTATCTAACACTAAACACCTTGTAAGCCTCCAGGCAATATTCCTAGTCTGTAAACTCTTAGGAGCAGGATAACCCCCATCATTGCAGGGGATGATATAATGTTATATGTATTATTATTATGTATTATATATCTGGTTATGTACATATTTCATGTCAATAGTTCTTAGATTGTCAGCTCTTTGGGGCAGGATGTGCAATGTGTTTGATGTAGCAGGAGCCAAGTGATGATTAGTTCTGTGCCCGGGCCCATCATCCATCACTTCCTACATCTGTACATGGAGGACTATGTGGCGGTTTCTATCTCTGTAGATTATGTAAACTGTGTAATGAAATAATCGGAGACAATAAGGACACATATTATATCCTACTAAATGATGGGGGTTGTGCTTCTTATCTCAGGTCCATGGAGTCTGAG
Source organism: Leptodactylus fallax (assembly GCA_947044405.1). Lineage (NCBI taxonomy): Eukaryota > Metazoa > Chordata > Amphibia > Anura > Leptodactylidae > Leptodactylus > Leptodactylus fallax. The sequence goes on from CAMRHE010001344.1 coordinate 3,333, forward strand.
CTCCTGCTGATGGTCCATCTGACCAGCCATAAATAAGAAGGTCCTGAGATAAGAGCCCCAACCCGATGATCCAGAGGAAGGCAAAGAAAAACCCCCGAGATCTGAGTCTCAGGGGAAAAAATAATTCCTCCCTGACCCCAAATATGGCGATTGGCGATATAACCCTGGATCTTGTCTACCCATCTGCCTACTGCTGACCAGAAACCTGAAACCTGCTCCGAAGAGCTGACAATCTACATAAGCACATATATAATAATACATACAATATAATATAGTAACAGACTCTGTATTGATAAGGGGGACTATTAGTTATAAGGGGGGATGGCCTATATATATATATATATATATATATATATATATATATATATGGAGAGCTATTATTTATAAAGGATGAAATATGATATATAACAGCTCCTCCTACTATATAAATAATAGCCCCTTTATATATAACATCACCCCTTATATATGTCTCCCTCTTATAATAGTCCACCTAATATATATATATATATATATATATATAGTCCCCCTTACAATATATATCTATTATATAGAATTTTTAGTTCCCTTATACATAAGGGGAGATGATTATTTATAATGGAGGAAGTAATATATAAGGGAGGATATTATAGGGACTGACTTTTATATAAAATAGGGCTATTATAAGGGGTAGACTGTTATATATAAGGGGGCTATTATTTATAAGGGAGGAAAGTATTATATGTAAGAGGGCTATAATAGGGCGAAATGTATTTATTTGTTTATTTTGCTTACATAGCGCCATCACATTCCGTAGCGCTGTATAGACATTGTCAATTTATATATGTCATCTATAAGGTAGGGTATTATTTACAGGAGGACTATAATAAGAGGGGAATTATATATAAGGCAGCTATTATAAGGGGAGGAGCTTTTATTTATAAGAGGGAAACTTTATAAAGGGGGTATTGTTAAAGGGGCTATTATTTATAAGGGGGTGTTATTAAGAGGGCTATTATTTATATGGGGTGACTCATGTATAAGGGGGTGATAACTGATAATGGGAACTATTACTTGTGGGTAAATGTGGGGTTTGCCACAGCTTTATTAACCATAAATTTAAACATATCCATGCCTACGATTCTCTTCTCCTATTTTCAAGACAGCTGTAAAGCAGCGGACATGTAGGACCTACTCTCTTCTCTAAGATTTAGGGCTGGGTCTCGCGCCTAGCTGTGACATCTGAAAAGAAAGAGAAAAACAGCAAGACAAACAGGGAGGTCTCATAAAAAAAATAATGGGCAGGTTCCTCACACTGTAGAAAGTTGAGGGTAAGACTCGGCCTATGTGCCCTCCACTGTATATATAGTGCTCCCCCCTCCCAATGCTGACAGCCTTAGACATCACCCCCATTTAAATAAAAACATGTATATCCCACCACTCAGTCCATCGCCCTTTCTACACTTCAATTATATCTCAGGTCTTTTATTTCACATCCAATGTGGTGGCTGCAGAGAAGATTGTGCATATACAATACATGATGTAGGACAGTACAATACTATATAGAGATCTCTATATACAATACATGATGTAGGACAGTACAATACTATATAGAGATCTCTATATACAATACATGATGTAGGACAGTACAATACTATATAGAGATCTCTATATACAATACATGATGTAGGACAGTACAATACTATATAGAGATCTCTATATACAATACATGACGTAGGACAGTACAATACTATATAGAGATCTCTATATACAATACATGATGTAGGACAGTACAATACTATATAGAGATCTCTATATACAATACATGATGTAGGACAGTACAATACTGTATAGAGATCTCTATATACAATACATGATGTAGGACAGTACAATACTATATAGAGATCTCATATACAATACATGATGTAGGACAGTACAATACTATATAGAGATCTCTATATACAATACATGATGTAGGACAGTACAATACTATATAGAGATCTCTATATACAATACATGATGTAGGACAGTACAATACTATATAGAGATCTCTATATACAATACATGATGTAGGACAGTACAATACTATATAGAGATCTCTATATACAATACATGATGTAGGACAGTACAATACTATATAGAGATCTCTATATACAATACATGATGTAGGACAGTACAATACTATATAGAGATCTCTATATACAATACATGATGTAGGACAGTACAATACTATATAGAGATCTCTATAACGTACAATACATGATGTAGGACAGTACAATACAATAGAGAATACTATATAGAGATCTCTATATACAATACATGATGTAGGACAGTACAATACTATATAGAGATCTCTATATACAATACATGATGTAGGACAGTACAATACTGTATAGAGATCTCTATATACAATACATGATGTAGGACAGTACAATACTGTATAGAGATCTCTATATACAATACATGATGTAGGACAGTACAATACTATATAGAGATCTCTATATACAATACATGATGTAGGACAGTACAATACTATATAGAGATCTCTATATACAATACATGATGTAGGACAGTACAATACTATATAGAGATCTCTATATACAATACATGATGTAGGACAGTACAATACTATATAGAGATCTCTATATACAATACATGATGTAGGACAGTACAATACTATATAGAGATCTCTATATACAATACATGCTGTAGGACAGTACAATACTATATAGAGATCTCTATATGCAATACATGACGTAGGACAGTACAATACTATATAGAGATCTCTATATACAATACATGACGTAGGACAGCAGTACAATACTGTATAGAGATCTCTATATACAATACATGATGTAGGACAGTACAATACTGTATAGAGATCTCTATATACAATACATGACGTAGGACAGTACAATACTATATAGAGATCTCTATATACAATACATGATGTAGGACAGTACAATACTATATAGAGATCTCTATATACAATACATGATGTAGGACAGTACAATACTATATAGAGATCTCTATATACAATACATGATGTAGGACAGTACAATACTATATAGAGATCTCTATATACAATACATGATGTAGGACAGTACAATACTATATAGAGATCTCTATATACAATACATGATGTAGGACAGTACAATACTATATAGAGATCTCTATATACAATACATGATGTAGGACAGTACAATACTATATAGAGATCTCTATATACAATACATGATGTAGGACAGTACAATACTATATAGAGATCTCTATATACAATACATGATGTAGGACAGTACAATACTATATAGAGATCTCTATATACAATACATGATGTAGGACAGTACAATACTATATAGAGATCTCTATATACAATACATGATGTAGGACAGTACAATACTATATAGAGATCTCTATATACAATACATGATGTAGGACAGTACAATACTATATAGAGATCTCTATATACAATACATGATGTAGGACAGTACAATACTATATAGAGATCTCTATATACAATACATGATGTAGGACAGTACAATACTATATAGAGATCTCTATATACAATACATGATGTAGGACAGTACAATACTATATAGAGATCTCTATATACAATACATGATGTAGGACAGTACAATACTATATAGAGATCTCTATATACAATACATGATGTAGGACAGTACAATACTATATAGAGATCTCTATATACAATACATGATGTAGGACAGTACAATACTATATAGAGATCTCTATATACAATACATGATGTAGGACAGTACAATACTATATAGAGATCTCTATATACAATACATGATGTAGGACAGTACAATACTATATAGAGATCTCTATATACAATACATGATGTACCAGGACAGTACAATACTATATAGAGATCTCTATATACAATACATGATGTAGGACAGTACAATACTATATAGAGATCTCTATATACAATACATGATGTAGGACAGTACAATACTATATAGATAGCCCAAATTTTTATTTTGCAGTTAACAGAGTTGGTTTAGGGCTTATTTTTTTGCAGGACAACCTGTGCTTTTTATTGGTACTGTTTTGGGGTACATATGACTTTTTGATCACTTTTTATGGCATATTTTGTAAGGTGAGATGGCGAAAAAACATTACTTCAGGTGTTTTTTTTTCCGTTTTTTTTCCCGACGTTCACCATGTATGTTTAACATGGTTTCAGTTTTATTGTACAAGTTGTTACGGACGCGGCGATACTAAATTTGTATTATTCTTATTAATTTTTAGGTTTATTTTTTATATAATTCATTTTATATATAGGAAAAGGGAATTTTTGGGGCTTTATTCTTTTATTAATTTTTTTCACACACTTTACTTTTTTTTTTTTTTCACTTTTTTACTTTTTCATGTGTCCCATTAGGACACCTGAGCCAGCAATGCTTTGATCTCTAGCTCAGTACTATAGACTGCAAGACACGAGCATGCAAGTGTCTTGCAGTCTATACAGGAAGTGAGGCTATGCAGACGCATAGCCTATCTTCCGGAGGTCTCGGCAGGATCAACCAGGTAGTGGGGTCTCCATTCAGCCTGGGTTCACTGGGCAGATGCCGGGCTGCAGATTATAGATATCGGTACCCCCCGATCTCACCGTGGGGAGTGCCGGGGGGGGGGGGGGGGCGGCAAGATGGTGGAACCCCTTGGATACCGCAGCATCCAAGGGGTTAAAACCTCCGATCGGAACTCAGTTCCGACAGGAGGTTATGGAGCAGGGTGTTAGCTGTCAGTTACAGCTAACACCTGGTTCCGATGCCGCCCGCTCAGATAGTGAGCGGACGGACGGCCTCGGGCGTAGTATTATACCCTGGTGCGCGAAGTACCTAGCGCCCAGGATGTAATAGTACGTCCAAGGTCGTTAAGGGGTTAAAGCTACTTGTTTTATTACTTGCTGGACCCGTGTCCTGAAGGTCTCATTCACACATAAAGAACCAGGAAAACATTTACAATGAAAAGCAATTTATTCAGTGTGAAAAAATAAAACAAGGTGCAAAGATAATTGGAAAAATAACATTTACAAAATGATTCAGGACTAAAGGGCTAACAGTCCAAAAGTATATTTGGTCAGCCATTGGATTAAAACTCCATGTGCCAGTACCCAGTAAAGCCTGTGGTGTTTGCTCACTGCTCCCTGTATAGGCTTGGCTGGGACATGTTCCCCGGGGGTGATCTGGTGGCAGGAGGTCCTGGATTGTCAAAAATATTTCAGGTGGTAGAAGGTCTTGGAATGTCAAACACTGTTTTGTTGGGGGGAAAATCGACTGAGGCATTTATGTCCATGGGTGGTGGGGGGAGGGGTAACTGTGATGTGATTTGGTAAGGGGGATTAAAATAAGTGCTGGGTATGTAACGTTGCATGGATAATGCGAAATTGGGGTATAGTTCAAATGGGTGAATGCTGGGAGGGGCCACCACATTAGGGGCAACACAATTTGTGTAAGAGGTGGGTAAGTTCCAGAGGATATTTGGAAAGGTCGATGCAGGGTCTGGGTTGGAAGAATTGGTGTGTGTGATGGGGTCTGGATCTTGAGGTCGATGAAGGGATTCCTGTGATCTATAAGGAAGTCCATGGAGAATGTAGGGGGCGAGGTCATATTGGTAGCTATCCTGCCTCGTGACCGCCGTGTTCTGGAGCTTCATGGCGTCAGCAGGAATCCGGCTTACATCCACTGTCCAGTAATTTCCTTTGCCCTGCGGTTTCGCCGGATCTTTCAGAACCTTGAAAATAAAAAAAAAAACTAATTTATGTCATGGTTTAAAATAAAATCCTAATTTTCCTAAAAGTAAAAGAAGATTGAGTCTATTTTTTCTTCATTTTGAGTAAGTAAATAAATATTTGTGTAAATGTGACCTAATTCTCACACTTGTTGCACTACATTCTAGCTGTATACATCCATCTTATGTTTCCTCATCACTACTGCAGAAATAAATGGTTATAACGCGACGATTCCCAGCAAGCCCCAACACTTTCAGAAAGCTCCAACTATCCGACATTACGAGGTGTCTAAAACAATTCATAAATGTCTATATATTGTGCAAAAGTTTTAGACAGATGTGGGAAAATGCTGCAAAGTACATTTGGATTAAAAAATAGAATTAATAGATTAATAGTTTATTTTATCAACAAAATAAAGTTAATGAAGAAAAGAGAAATGTAAATCCCATCAATATTTTTTGTGACCTTTGCCCTTTGGAGGAGAAGTCCTGGAAGTGATGATATGGACCCCCAGATATAGCCCTGATCTCATCATCCAGTCTGCAAGTGGACGCAGAGGAATTGATGGAAGCCAAATACTGATGGCATTTTAGATTTCTATTTTGTTCATTGACTTAATAGTTTATTTTTGTCAAATAAAATAGACAGACACTTCTATGTTTTAAAGCATTCACAGTGCCTAAAATTTTTGCACAATATTGTAAGAAAAATAACAATGACCATAACAAGTTTATCACCCCAGTAAAATCTAGCACCAAGATCCATTGGGTTCTTACCTTTATGAAGCAATCATTATTAGATAAATTGTGTCTGATGGAGTCTTTCCAGCCTTTGTACTCGCCTTTGAAAAAGGTGAATAAGGTGCTGACACCTTGTAGAATCTGAAAACCAAAATACAAAAACATTCAGATCTGAAATCTCAAGAAATTGTGAACCGCGCTCACCACTGAGTTTGTGATGGACATGATGTACTTATATAGGGGTAAATGCCAAGCAAGAAATTCTTAGCACTTTTCCCCTAAGATGACTCTTACATATAACATATAAAGGTATATTCACATGGTGCAGTCAGATCACCTTTTTGCTGGGATTTTGTAAATACTTATGTAAGGAAATGAGATTTGACCACTTTATAGATTATTTTAGATTGTGCCTTTTGGCCATGTTGGACCTATCGCCCCCTGACTCAGTCCTCATTACATTGTTGTGTTCTTACCTGGGACAGCCTGAGCCTCTTCTCTGGGGCCTGCTGGATAACCAACGCAATCATGGCCAGGAATGTGTATGGAGGTTTGGGGTATCTTTGGTATTTCTTCTTCTTCCCAGGAACCTCTGTAGTATCTTGTGGAATCTCCTGGAGATTTGTTTCCTCCATGTTGGAAGGAGCAGGTTGGGACTTGTACATTGGATCGCAGGGATGGAAAGAGAGAGACATATCCAGATGTTGTCTTCACAGCTTCTAGTGCTAGGTCTGATGTGACACTGGAGCAGTGCAGGAGCCTTGATATCTGCCGATCACCCCACCTCTGGCTTTGTTATGTAGATACCCCAAACACAAGAGGAACCCAATGCCCTAGAAAACACTATCCACAAAAACACTAACTGTAAGCCTATACGTAGTCAATTCCTGTGTGTGATCCATGTGTAAATGATGTGTTTGTCATGTATATAGCTTGTATATACTGTGTGTATACCATGAAGCTTCTCTTTATTCGCATAGATAATGCTGAGGCTTACATGGTAATAATCACTTGGCTCAGTAGTTTGCACTTTGTGGGGGTTTCCAGCTGAGAGTCACTTTTATCACAAATCACAAGGAATTTCTATGAAATGTCCATTTTAAAGAAAAATCCATTAAAATATTATACACAATATTTATTAACCTCTTAAAGACATGGCCAGTTTTCCTCTTAAGGACAGAGCCCCATTTATCTGACATAATGTCACCTTATGGTAATAATTTTGGAACAATTTTACTTATCCAAGTGATTTTAAGATTGTTTTATAGTGACACATTGTACGTAATGTTAGCGGCAAACATAGGGAGGAATTTTACGCTTTTAATAAAACTAAAAAATCTGGAAATATTGGGAAAGAATTGTAATTCTCAATGTGTGAAATGTTCTGCTTTTTAGACAAATAGTCATACCACCGAAATTACTTACCGAATATTATTTACCCGATTTCTGCTTTTTTCCCTTTTTTTAAAACATAATTTACATTTTTAGTGTGTTTAGGCTTATAGGTACAACATCACTTTCCAAATAAAAAAAAAATTGGTCCAATTCAGTTCTGAAGGGGTTTTAAAGGCCTCTATATTGGGAACCCCCCATAAATCTCCCCATTCTCAGACTGTACCTTTCAGTCATTCAGAGCAGCATTTAGGAAGTTTGTTTCATAGAAATTAAAATAAAATGGAGGTAAAATGATTAGAAATGTCTCTGGAGTCCATAAATCCCCCACATGTGGATGTAACTGCTGTTTAGGTGCACGGCAGGGCACAGCAGGGAAGGGGCGCCCCTGGGCTTTTTGGGGAGGTTTTGCTGGAATTGTTTCCAGGCTCTGTGATGAATTTGCAGAGCCCTTAAAGTTCTAATGCAGAGGAAAACACCAAAAATGTATCAAGGGGTATAATGACCATATTTATCACCCCACATGTGTTTCATAGAATTTATTGACCTTGGCCTGTACATTTTTTCCAATAAAACGATGTTTTAGACCCAAATGTTTCCATTGAAAAGAGAATATGCTCCCTATAAATTATTGCACACCACATGTGAATGAAAACTCCTGTTTGGTCACATGGCAAGGTGTAAAAGGGGAGGGGCACTATTAGGATTTTGGGGGTCATATTTTGATGGTATAATTTTCTGGTGTTGCATTTGTATTTTACCCCTACAGATGCTTTCCAGATATAATGCCCAGTAGATGGTAATAAATGACATGGACCATTCCAGTGCCCAATATGTCCTGTCCAATGGATAACCCTGGAATAAATGGCTATGCTGAGTCCTACAGAGCTTTCATGTTTGTAGTTGCCCCAGGACAAGAAAATCACCCCCAGTATTATCCACCACACGGAATAAAACTTCACTTATATTATAAAGCCCTTTGCAGACGACTGTATGAATGGTCAGTGTGCTATCTGGGCCGACAATCCAGGCCACAAAATATGGAACAGATCCTATTCCTGTTTGATTTTGTGGCCCTGCTTCTGTGGCTCCTATTCATTGACGTTCATTCATGGCCGCCTGTTTGCACACTCTAATATGGGGGTGTTAAAAGGGCCCCATTTCTGAGGAAATATTTAGGTGTTTGTCAACCTCAAGTAAAAGTTGATACATTTGGTACATTCCATTCCCCACAATGTATATATGACCCTATTACACTAAATGTCCTCCAATCATACATTGATAAAAGTTCCTCATCATATGAATAACGCAGAGTAAAACCGGACATATTCTATAGAATTTTGTCATCCGTAATGATTTTCACCCCCCCTTTGGTCATTGTCTGACATGGGCCTTTTATGCTGATGCCAAAGACTGATATCTTTAGAACCCAACTGGACCCGAAGTCAATGGGATTTCTGAAATAGTTTCCATCTTATCTACTTTATTGTGTCTTCAGATTTTATTAAAGTTTTTGCATAAATTATAAAAGCAGGATAAGAAGAAACAGCACAAGACAGAGACAGAGAGAGAAAAACCCCAATCCAAATCCTTTATTACTGGCAGAAGTCATACAGCTTATGTGACAAATAAAAATGTCATTTAGGCAGGAAACCTTTTTTATTTCTGTTTTTGCATTCTTATCTTACACTAAAAAGAAAATGTAACCTGGAGACATGTAGTAAGGAGTAATAAGATGTCTTGTGAGTCTCCAGGAGGTGCAGCGCTCCAGACATCTACATTCTATTCAGTTTTTATTTTGGAAGGTAAATATTGCCAAAAATTACAGTAAAATTTATATTTAAAATCTAAAAAGTTGATAACTGATGTAAATGACTGTTTATATGAAACTTCACTTTAACCTCTCATGTGCCAAAATCTTTACAAACTCTGTGAAATATTGAAGTCTAATGTGACAGAATTGATCCCACCGTTGTGTTTTCTCTCTTTGATAGATAGCAGACTATGGCGCTGCAGTCCTGGGGGCTTATGCTGAGGTTTTCCTTTACTAATTACCATATGATTGTTTCCCATATCACCCCTCCAATGCTCCTTTGTACCTCTGATTTCTCCCCGCAGGAGGCTCCATACACCTGACACTACCTCACTCTCCCTGTTTAGGGAATGTCTTGTCCTGTAAGGTTTTCCCCTCCCCGATGTTTCTCCTACCTCGGGGTGAATGTGCGATTGCTGACACAACAGATTGTTTACATAGAAAGTGATTTGAGTTCTCTTCCTGTATATCCCCATTGTTACCTCAGAAACATTTCATTGCAATATATAAGATGAATAGATGTTGTCTATTCCATTAAGATGTAAAATGTAGATGGTTCGGCACTCTCTGGGCACTCTCTCATCCTATGGGATATTACATGATATAAGCCTTACACAATATATGAGAATTGTCCAATAAATCAGACTGATAATTTGCATCGCTATAGACCGTGTGCTGTGGTTTCTTCTCTTGGCTAACCCATTAAGGACCAGACTACTTTGGGTCTTCAGGTCCAAGTAATTGTTTTTTCCTTTGATGGATTACAAGAGCCATAATTTAGTTCTGATTTCTGTCAGTAAAGCTTTGTGGGGGACGCTTTATTTTTGTGGGATGGGGTGTACTTTCTATTGCTACCATTTTGAGGTACATACAATGTAATGATTTAAAGTAATTTTGTGTGTGTGCGTTGAATAGAGAAATGCAGAAATTCCACCATAGTTTCTTGTGTTTTTACACCATGGGATTGTGGGGTATAAGAAACATGTTGAAAAGAGGCGGCCAGCAGCTCCAGACTTTGGTAGACATTTAATTATAAATTAAAAATAATATGTATGTGGAGAAAATTTTCTACATATATATATAATATATACAATTACAATTATTAATTTTCAACCTTTGAAATGCTTTTCTATAGACAAATAGTCGGAGCACACAAATTAGTTATTACATATTACTCACCAGATATCTGCTTTATTTTGGCTTCATTTCTTAAACATCATTTGATTTGTTAGGACATTATAAGGATAACAAATCTAACAGCAGTTTTTGAAATTTAAAAAAAATTAAAATAAAAACTTTTTTTTTTTGACCATTTCAGTTCTGAAAAGATTTTAATGGCCTCTACATTAGAAATCCCCATTAATCTCCCCATTTTAAAAGTGCACCCCTCAACCATTGAAAACAATATTTAGGAAGTTTGGTAACTTTTAAGTGTTTCATAGGAATCAAAATAAAATGGAGGGTGTAGTTTAGACATTTCATTTTCTTAATTGTTGTATTGATTTAACATTCTTAAGGGGTTAAAGGAGAAAATACACCCCACAATTTATTACATAAATTCTCTGGAGCATGGAAATCCCCCACATGTGGCTGTCACTGCTGTTTAGGCACATGGCGGGGCGCAGAGGGTAAGGAGCACCGCTGGGCTTTTGGAGGGGAGATTTTGCTGAAATTGTTTTCAGGCTTCATGATGCATTTGCAGAGCCCATAAGGTGCAAGTGAAGAGGAAACAACCAAATATGACCCCATTTTGGAAACCACAAACCTCAAGAAATTAAGCATGGTGTATAGTGAGTGTTTTTACCCAACAGGTGTTTAATAGAATTTATCAACTTGGTCCCATGAAAAAAATATATTTTTCCAAATAAATGTTGCTTTTATCCACAAATTCTTCATGTTCAAAAGGGATTTAAAGGAAAAAAATGCACCTCATAATTTGTTACACACTTTATTCCGAGTACAGAAATAACCCAGATATGAACAATAAATGCTCTGTGGTCACACGGCAGGACACAGAAGAGGAAAACTAAAACTATGATTATTGTTTATTTAACCCCACAGTTCTGGTATTTCTCTTTCGTACATAGGACTGTAGGGCTGTCGTCTCCTGTCTGCTCATGCTGATGATTTTCTTCACCAATTACCATATGACTGATACCAATATTTCCCCCTCAAGGCTCTTTTGTTCCTCTCTTCTATCCCCGCAGGAGGTTCTATACATTTCACACCTTTCACCTCTCTCTGTTTTGGAGTCTTGTTGTCCTGTCCCCTTCTTTAGCAATTTGTTTGCATAGGAATTGGATGAATAAATCAGTAGTCCTTTAGTTCTCTTCCTGTAGATCTCCATTGTGAGATCAGAAACATTTCATTACAATATAATAAGATGAGCCGATGTTGTTTTACCCATTAAGGACTAGATTAGTTTTCTTTCTTGAGGCCATTCAATAGCTTTAACTTCTGTGCGTTTGTCAGCAAAGCTGTGTGATTTTTGTGGGATGGGGTGCACTTTATATTGCACCATTTACAGGTACATATAATGAATTATCAGGTAATTTATTGTGTGAGGGTTCAGTAGAAAAATGCAGCAATTCCACCATAGTTTTTGTGTTTTTCTGCCATTTTCTTAGTGGGGTATAAATAAGATGTAGTAAAGAGGCGGCCAGGACTTCAGGACTGCAGAAAACATTCCAGCTTTATAACATTATGGCCACAGCCTTTGTTAGTAAAATCTTCACTTTATTCTTTGATTTGTAACAATTACATCAATACCAAGTTTATAGATATAGAATTTTCTTTTCTGGATATTTTTTGTTTCACTGACTAAACATCTTGTATGAAATAAAATGGTGTCACTTTCTGAGATCTAGAACTTATGATCTTTTCCATCTATGTCGGCTGTATGGGCGCTTCTGTTTTTGTGGGATAAGTTAAATGATTTTTTTTTTTTTTTTGCAGAATTTCGGGGTACATGTTTTTTTCGTGGGGAATGAGGAAAAAAAGTTATTAATTTTTGTCTATTTTTTGCAGAGGGCAGAGAGGCACAACCTGTGTCTGCTGCCATACAGGCTGTCACATGCAGTATGGACAGACATTCTCTCTTAGAGGTAATGCTTCCTTATACAGCCCCTCTGTACATAGGGTATGAGGAGCATAAGGAGGGTCAGTAAGGGCCCATACATGTCTATGATCATCGAGACGTCTCTGTATAATCTGCACATCCCAAGTCTGTGACATGTAAATATATTATTCTGTATTCTAGTATAATACTATAAATATCTCTGTTCTTCTTAGTGCAGATATACCCCAGAATGTAGAGAACAATGTGGAATTATGTGAGAGAAGACTTTGTGACCTCCCAAGGATGTATCACGTGTGACAACTGCCTTTCCTCATCCTGTATCTCTCTTCTGGTCAGATGCAGCGACTGTGTCCTTGTCACTATAACATCTATATAGACATGGATTAGTTTAGGTGAATATATGAAGACTGGTTATAATCTCCATGGGGCCCCATAAAAAGGACAGCTGTCTCACGTCTTCTACAGTCTCTCTGATATCAGTCTATTTTATTGGTTGGAGTCTCTTTTAATTTACTTTTTGTCTCATCAGTGATGTCTTCAGTTAGTAGTGGGCGAGGACATCACGAAGAAGAATCATTATTAGTAGTGAAAAGGATAAAGGCAGCGGGGGCTGCCGAGAAACCTGTAGGTGAGCTCAGCAAAAACCTCCCCTTCATAGGAACAAGTGGAACTTCTGCAGTGTCCATTGTGTGGCCTTAGCCTGAGGAATTTCCACCTTGACCTCTCAGGATCCTCCCAATATGTCCACGGTCACTACAGGAGGCTTTTTCTAGGTTAGACCCTTCTTTATTACTGATGTAGTTTCCTAAGTGACGGACATAGAATTGGCTTTCTATGTCTGGATATTTTTCCTCAGAATGTGTTCCTATATAGAATGTGTCTATCAATGTCCTTTGGATTGATAGACACATCCTGTACATAGACTTTTGATGCAGCGTCCATCAGGGTGTAGACACAATACTTGGCGGCAGTTTCCTATATTTTCTATGCAATTAAAGGACATCTGAAATATTACATATATATAATATATGTTTTTTAATCTCAATAATCTTTTTAGAACATATTTTTAGACACAGATAGTAGAAGTGAAGAAACGCACCTCAGGATTTTTTGGGCTATTCCTCCTGTGTTTGGAGGAACCTACAAACTGATGGAAATTTAAAAACCTGAACAAGAAGAAGCCGCCTATTAATTTCAAGGCCCAATTTTTCAATCCCCCATCTATTAAGACATCTTACCATACTTTTACAGCTCAGTGTTTAGAGAATCAACTACAACCAAAGTCTCTATAGATAGTATAGGGTGTCACCACTAGAGGTCCTCAGATCTCAGCATAATACGTCTTGTCCACAAGTAGTTGCAGTAATGTAGAAGAGCCACAAGATGTCACCCAATCGTTCATTTTCTTTTTTCTATATTTCTTTCTTTCTATGTTAAAAAAAAAAATAAGAGGAAGAAAAGTAAAATATTACAAAGGGGAAGAAAACAGCAGATAAGAACAAAGCAGAGAGTATATAGAGAGGAAACATGCATATGCAATAATATGGTTGAAACTAAATAAAGAATAGAAATAGATTGTGCTTTTAGCTGTCTGTGATAGTTTCACCCTTAGGTCTGATTGTCTGTAGTTTATACATCCAATAGATCTGTCTGTTTGGTAACAGTTCAAATCTCTTTCTTGTTCGTCTCTGGAATCTGATCTATTGGGATGATCGTGATGGGCTGGAGATCCTGAGGATGAGAATTACAGCAGTGTCTGGACGAGCCCTGGTTTATATAGTTATTAATGTTGTACTGATGGCCATTTAGTCTATGGATTAAGGGTTGTGTTGTTATACTCACATATTGTATCCGGCATTCACATTGTACCAAATAAATAATAAAAGATGATTGACATATTACATTGTGCTTGATAGAGAATGGAATTAAAGCGATGGAAGTAAATGTGATCCAATTACTCACAATAGCCTTATGTATTTATTATGTAAGTTACTTGTATAGCCCACAAATCGCAGACTTTTACAGACATTGCAGCACGCCCATACCTAAAAAACATTTTAAACCTAATTTTTGGGGGAATACCATAATACTGCTGCTATGTACAAGAATATAACTACTATAATACCCCCCATAACAAAAAACCCAACACCCATAACTACTATAATACTGCTCCCATATAGCAAGAATATAACTACTATAATACTGCTCCTATGTACAAGAATATAACTACTATAATACTCCTCCTATGTACAAGAATATAACTACTATAATACTGCCCTATGTACAAGAATATAACTACTATAATACTACCCCTATGTACAAGAATATAACTACTATAATAATGCTCCTATGTACAAGAATATAACTACTGTAATACTGCTCCTATGTACAAAAATATAACTACTATAATACCCCTATGTACAAGAATATAACTACTATAATACTACTCCTATGCACAAGAATATAACTACTATAATACTGCTCCTATGTACAAGAATATAACTACTATAATACTACCTCCTATGTACAAGAATATAACTACTATAATAATGCTCCTATGTACAAGAATATAACTACTATAATACTGCCCCGTATGTACAAGAATATAACTACTATAATACTACCTCCTATGTACAAGAATATAACTACTATAATACTGCTCCTATGTACAAGAATATAACTACTATAATACTAGCTCCTATGTACAAGAATATAACTACTATAATACTACCTCCTATGTACAAGAATATAACTACTATAATAATGCTCCTATGTACAAGAATATAACTACTATAATACTGCTCCTATGTACAAAAATATAACTACTATAATACTACTCCTATGTACAAGAATATAACTACTATAATACTACTCCTATGCACAAGAATATAACTACTATAATACTGCTCCTATGTACAAGAATATAACTACTATAATACTACTCCTATGTACAAGAATATAACTACTATAATAATGCTCCTATGTACAAGAATATAACTACTATAATACTGCCCCCGTATGTACAAGAATATACCTACTATAATACTACCCCTATGTACAAGAATATAACTACTATAATACTGCTCCTATGTACAAGAATATAACTACTATAATACTACCTCCTATGTACAAGAATATAACTACTATAATACTACCTCCTATGTACAAGAATATAACTACTATAATAATGCTCCTATGTACAAGAATATAACTACTATAATACTGCTCCTATGTACAAAAATATAACTACTATAATACTACTCCTATGTACAAGAATATAACTACTATAATACTACTCCTATGCACAAGAATATAACTACTATAATACTGCTCCTATGTACAAGAATATAACTACTATAATACTACTCCTATGTACAAGAATATAACTACTATAATAATGCTCCTATGTACAAGAATATAACTACTATAATACTACCACCTATGTACAAGAATATAACTACTATAATACTACCCCTATGTACAAGAATATAACTACTATAATACTACCCCTATGTACAAGAATGTAAGTACTATAATACTGCTCCTATGTACAAGAATATAAGTACTATAATACTGCTCCTATGTACAAGAATATAACTACTATAATACTGCTCCTATGTACAAGAATATAACTACTATAATACTGCTCCTATGTACAAGAATATAACTACTATAATACTGCTCCTATGTACAAGAATATAACTACTATAATACTGCCCCTATGTACAAGAATATAACTACTATAATACTGCTCCTATGTACAAGAATATAACTACTATAATACTGCCTCCTATGTACAAGAATATAACTACTATAATACTGCCCCTATGTACAAGAATATAACTACTATAATACTGCTCCTATGTACAAGAATATAACTACTATAATAATGCTCCTATGTACAAGAATATAACTACTATAATACTACTCCTATGTACAAGAATATAACTACTATAATACTACTCCTATATAAAAGAATATACAGTGCCTTGCGAAAGTGTTCGGCCCCCTTGAACTTTTCAACCTTTTGCCACATTTCAGGCTTCAAACATAAGGATATAAAATTTAAATTTTTTGGTGAAGAATCAACAACAAGTGGGGCACAATCAAGAAGTGGAACGAAATTTATTGGATATTTTAAACTTTTGCAAAAAATAAAAAACTGAAAAGTGGGGTGTGCCAAATTATTCGGCCCCCTTAAGTTAATACTTTGTAGCGCCACCTTTTACTGCGATTACAGCTGCAAGTCGCTTGGGGTATGTCTCTATCAGTTTTGCACATCGAGACACTGAAATTCTTGCCCATTCTTCCTTGGAAAACAGCTGGAGCTCAGTGAGGTTGGATGGAGAGCATTTGTGAACAGCAGTTTTCAGCTCTTTCCACAGATTCTCGATTGGATTCAGGTCTGGACTTTGACTTGGCCATTCTAACACCTGGATACGTTTATTTGTGAACCATTCCATTGTAGATTTTGCTTTATGTTTGGGATCATTGTCTTGTTGGAAGATAAATCTCCGTCCCAGTCTCAGGTCTTTTGCAGACTCCAACAGGTTTTCTTCCAGAATGGTCCTGGATTTGGCTCCATCCATCTTCCCATCAATTTTAACCATCTTCCCTGTCCCTGCTGAAGAAAAGCAGGCCCAAACCATGATGCTGCCCCCACCATGTGTGACAGTGGGGATGGTGTGTTCAGGGTGATGAGCTGTGTTGCTTTTACGCCAAACATATCGTTTTGCATTGTGGCCAAAAAGTTGGATTTTGGTTTCATCTGAGCAGAGCACCTTCTTCCACATGTTTGGTGTGTCTCCCAGGTGGCTTGTGGCAAACTTTAAACGAGACTTTTTATGGATATCTTTGAGAAATGGCTTTCTTCTTGCCACTCTTCCATAAAGGCCAGATTTGTGCAGTGTATGACTGATTGTTGTCCTATGGACAGACTCTCCCACCTCAGCTGTAGATCTCTGCAGTTCATCCAGAGTGATCATGAGCCTCTTGGCTGCATCTCTGATCAGTCTTCTCCTTGTTTCAGATGAAAGTTTAGAGGGACGGCCGGGTCTTGGTAGATTTGCAGTGGTCTGATACTCCTTCCATTTCAATATGATTGCTTGCACAGTGCTACTTGGGATGTTTAAAGTTTGGGAAATCTTTTTGTATCCAAATGCGGCTTTAAACTTCTCCACAACAGTATCACGGACCTGCCTGGTGTGTTCCTTGGTCTTCATGATGCTCTCTGTGCTTTAAACAGAGCTCTGAGACTATCAAAGAGCAGGTGCATTTATACGAAGACTTGATTATACACAGGTGGATTATATTCATCATCATCAGTCATTTAGGACAACATTGGATCATTCAGAGATCCTCACTGAACTTCTGGAGTGAGTTTGCTGCACTGAAAGTAAAGGGGCTGAATAATATTGCACGCCCCACTTTCCAGTTTTTTATTTTTTACAAAAGTTTAAAATAACCAATAAATTTCGTTCCACTTCACAATTGTGTCCCACTTGTTGTTGGTTCTTCACCAAAAAATTAAAATTTTATATCCTTATGTTTGAAGCCTGAAATGTGGCAAAAGGTTGAAAAGTTCAAGGGGGCCGAATACTTTCGCAAGGCACTGTAACTACTATAATACTGCCCCCTGTATACAAGAATATAACTACTATAATACTGATCCTATGTACAAGAATATAACTACTATAATACTACTCCTATGTACAAGAATATAACTACTATAATACTGCCCCTATGTACAAGAATATAACTACTATAATACTACTCCTATGTACAAGAATATAACTACTATAATACTACCCCAGCAAGAAAACACACCCCCCAGACAAGAAAAACACAAAACCCCATACAAAAATAACACTAAAACCCCCAGACAAGAAATAACCAAACACACAACAAAAATAACACAAACCCCCAGCAAGAAAAACACAACCCCATACAAGAATATAACACAAAACGCCCAGACAGAAAAACACACCACACGCCCGCCCGCAGATAACCCCCCGCAAGCCCCCCCGCAAGTTCCCGCCCCGCAAGTTCCTCGCCCTGTCGTTCCTCCCCCTGTACAAGATATAACTACTATATCCTCCTATGTACAAGAATATAACTACTATAATACTACTCCTATGTACAATAATATAACTACTACAATACTGCCCCCTATGTACAAGAATATAACTACTATAATACTGCTCCTATGTACAAGAATATAACTACTATAATACTACCTCCTATGTATAAGAATATAACTACTATAATACTGCTCCTATGTACAAGAATATAACTACTATAATACTACCTCCTATGTACAAGAATATAACTACTATAATACTCCTGTATTGACCTGTCCCACTCTCACTATAGTTCATACCATGAGCGCCTTCATAGTCTGTAATTTTTCTCTTTTATTCCACATTGTAGTAGACTGCCCCGGATGATTTATTGGGGTCGGTGTAGATGAAGCCATAGCCACTCATGGCCTGCCTGGAGCCGCAGGATTTCTTAGCATGGCTGCCCCTTGTATGACAAAACAGTGGTCATTAAAGGGTCATTGATGGTTTTCTTTAGACTGTAAGCTCAGAAGAGCAGGAGTAAGGATCATAACTATCGGAGTAGCAGCGGTAGCGGCTGCCACAGGGCCCGGGACATTAGGGGCCGCGGAGCCCTGTGGCAGATGCTACCGTGAACCCCACAAACCAGTAATGATCGTGATCGCAGGGGGTGCAACCGCGAACGGACCCGGCAGGTTACGGAGCCCGCGGCCAGCTGGAGATGGCCGGGCCCCGGACCATTATGATAGCGGTCGGGGAAAGCCTGGTTCCCCCACTGCTATACATACTGTTATTGGAAAGGGGCCCTGGCATATTGCAGGCCGCTTTCCAATAGATGGCAGCCCAGGGGAGGTGACTGAAAATAATAAATACATATTCTCACCTCTCTTGGGCGCAGTGTTCTCTCTGGCGCTCGTCCGTCATGACTGAGGGCTGTGATTAGGCCCCAGCGGTCACATGGGGCGCGGCCGTGTAATGACGTCAGTGCGCCCCCACGTGACCACTGAGGCCCAATCACAGGCCTCGGCAGCAACGTCGGAAGTTGGGCAAAGATGCTGAAGACGGCAGGATGGAGCGAGGATGCCAAAGAAAGGAAAGGCAAGGTGAGTACGAATGTTTGTTATTTTTAATCACCCTCCCTGGGCCTCTGATTATTATACTCTGGGGTCTGAGGAGACCCCAGAGTATAATAATAGCCCCGAAGCGGAGGGGGGCTGTTGGGAGCTTATAATACTGTGTGGGGGCCACTGTAGAGCATATAAAACTGGGTGGGGGACACTGTAGAGCATATCATACTGGGTGGGGGCCACTGTAGAGCATATAATACTGTGTGGGGGCCCCTGTAGAGCATATAAAACTGGGTGGGGGCCACTGTAGAGCATATAACACTGGGTGGGGGCCACTGTAGAGCATATAACACTGGGTGGGGGCCCCTGTGGAGCATATATCACTGGGTGGGGGCCACTGTAGAGCATATAACACTGGGTGGGGGCCACTGTAGAGCATATAACACTGGGTGGGGCCACTGTAGAGCATATAATACTGGGTGGGGACCACTGTGGGGGTCATATAATACTGGGTGGGGACCACTGTGGGGAGCATATAATGCTGGGTGGGTACCACTGTGGGAAGCATATAATACTGGGTGGGGGCCACTGTAGAGCATATAATACTAGGTGGGGCCCCTGTAGAGCATATAACACTGGGTGGGGGACACTGTAGAGCATATAATACTGGGTTGGGGCCACTGTGGGGGGCATACAATACAGGGTGGGGACCACTATGGGGAGCATATAATACTGTGTGGGGGCCACTGTAGGGAGGATATAATACTGGGTGGGGCCCACTATGGGGGGCATATAATATTGGGTGGGTACCACTGTGGGAAGCATATAATACTGGGTGGGGACCACTGTTTGGAGCATATTATACTGTGTGGGGCCACTGTGGGAGCATATTATACTGCAATTCTGTGTGGGGGGAGAAACGTAGAGCATATAATGCTGTGTGGGGGCCACTGTTGAGCATATAATACTATCTGGGGCCTCTGCTGAGCATATTTTACTGTTTTGAGACCCGTAACCGGTTCTGGGGGGGGGGGGGGGCCATGTCAAATGTTCGCCTTGGGGCCCAGCCATTCATAGTTATGCCACTAGCAGGAGTCATAGAAGGTTGGAAGGAACCTCCGGAATAGATTGTAAGTCTAGTCAGTCCCCAGTCAGATCTATAGGGTGTACATGATGGATGGAGGGTTGTTCCATAAGGGTTTAAGTAATCTGGAGGATGACTGTTTGGCAGGAATCCTCTCTTTAGGCTAGGACTAGTAATGACCAGGTTGGCGACCTTGGCTGTGACATACGTCATGTGGTTGGAGATCGCAGTGTAGCGTCGCTTTCGTCGATGTTTAATGGAGGCGAATATGGGCGTGTTATGATGATGAAGCGAGTCACCACCTGCAAATCCACCAATACGTGCGACGATTTGTTATTGCTGTGGTTGCAACCAATGGTCGGGTCCAAAACTCAAAATGACCTTGTATCGTTGGGCGATTGCGGCACTTGCGAGTCCTCTGCACACGAGCGCATTCACCTCCACTGGCTGAGATACAGGCGGTGATACACTGTGGTCTCTGGCAGTACGATGTGTGCTGTGGCTGATGATAATCATAATGGTCAACATTTATTATGTATCACAGAGAGGATTTCTTTATATAGACTGTAAGCTCATAGAAGAATAACCCCCATCATTACAGAGGATGAGATACATGATGTATCTAACACTACACCCCTTGTAATCCTCCAGGCAATATTCCTAGTCTGTAAACTCTTAGGAGCAGGATAATCCCCATCATTACAGGGGATGATATAATGTTATATGTATTATTATTATGTATTATATATCTGGTTATGTACATATTTCATGTCAATAGTTCTTAGATTGTCAGCTCTTTGGGGCAGGATGTGCAATGTGTTTGATGTAGCAGGAGCCAAGTGATGATTAGTTCTGTGCCCGGGCCCATCATCCATCACTTCCTACATCTGTACATGGAGGACTATGTGGCGGTTTCTATCTCTGTAGATTATGTAAACTGTGTAATGAAATAATCGGAGACAATAAGGACACGTATTATATCCTACTAAATGATGGGGGTTGTGCTTCTTATCTCAGGTCCATGGAGTCTGAGCTCCTGCTGATGGTCCATCTGACCAGCCATAAATAAGAAGGTCCTGAGATAAGAGCCCCAACCCGATGATCCAGAGGAAGGCGAAGAAAAACCCCCCGAGATCTGAGTCTCAGGGGAAAAAATAATTCCTCCCTGACCCCAAATATGGCGATTGGCGATATAACCCTGGATCTTGTCTACCCATCTGCCTACTGCTGACCAGAAACCTGAAACCTGATCCGAAGAGCTGACAATCTACATAAGCACATATACAATAATACATACAATATAACATAGTAACAGACTATGTATTGATAAGGGGGACTATTAGTTATAAGGGGGAGGCTCTATATATATATATATATATATATATATATATATATATGGAGAGCTATTATTTATAAAGGAGGAAATATGATATATAACAGCTCCTCCTCCTATATAAATAACAGCACCTTTATATATAACAACACCCCTTATATATGTCTCCCTCTTATAATAGTCCACCTTATATATCAGTCTCCCCCTTAGAATATATATCTATTATATATAATTTTTAGTTCCCTTATACATAAGGGGAGATGATTATTTATAATGGAGGAAGTAATATATAAGGGAGGATATTATAGGGACTGACTTTTATATAAAATAGGGCTATTATAAGGGGTAGACTGTTATATATAAGGGGGCTATTATTTATAAGGGAGGAAAGTATTATATGTAAGAGGGCTATAATAGGGCGAAATGTATTGATTTGTTTATTTTGCTTACATAGCGCCATCACATTCCGTAGCGCTGTATAGACATTGTAAATTTATATATGTCATCTATAAGGCAGGGTATTATTTACAAGAGGACTATAATAAGAGGGGAATTATATATAAGGCAGCTATTATAAGGGGAGAAGCTTTTATTTATAAGAGGGAAACTTTATAAAGGAGGTATTGTTAAAGGGGCTATTATTTATAAGGGGGTGTTATTAAGAGGGCTATTATTTATATGGGGTGTTTTATATATAAGGGGGTGATAACTGATAATGGGAACTATTACTTGTGGGTAAATGTGGGGTTTGCCACAGCTTTATTAACCATAAATTTAAACATATCCATGCCTACGATTCTCTTCTCCTATTTTCAAGACAGCTGTAAAGCAGCGGACATGTAGGACCTACTCTCTTCTCTAAGATTTAGGGCTGGGTCTCGCGCCTAGCTGTGACATCTGAAAAGAAAGAGAAAAACAGCAAGACCAACAGGGAGGTCTCAAAAATAATGGGCAGGTTCCTCACACTGTAGAAAGTTGAGGGTAAGACTCGGCCTATGTGCCCTCCACTGTATATATAGTGCTCCCCCCCTCCCAATGCTGACAGCCTTAGACATCACCCCCATTTAAATAAAAACATGTATATCCCACCACTCAGTCCATCGCCCTTTCTACACTTCAATTGTATCTCAGGTCTTTTATTTCACATCCAATGTGGTGGCTGCAGAGAAGATTGTGCATATACAATACATGCGTAGGACAGTACAATACATAGAGATGTACAAGACATGAGGACGTACAATACTATATAGAGATCTCTATATACAATACATGACGTAGGACAGTACAATACTATATAGAGATCTCTATATACAATACATGATAATACTATACTACTACCATTGTGGGACTATTAAAGCACTATTATTATTATTATTATTATTATTATTATTATTATTATTATTATTATTATTATTATTATAATAATAATACTATTAATTAATTAATGTATGACTATATTATATGAGCAACTTGTGGTGTTATATTAGTTACATGCTGTAATACAGAATTTTATGATCACTGTATGGTGATATATTATTTATATACTGTATTACAGAATTCTATGAGCACTGTATTGTTTTATGTTATTTGTACACTGTATTATAGCTTTATATAAGAAGTGTGTGGTCTTATATTATTTATATACTGTACTACAGATTTCTATGAGCATTACATGTTGTTTTATTAGTTATATACTGTATTATAGTATTAAAATTACAATATGTGGTGTTGTATTTTTTATATACTGTATTACAGCATTATTTTAGCACTGTATGGTGTTTTATTATTTATATAATGGAATACTGCTTTATATCAGCACTGAATGGTGTTATACTTTTATATACTGTATTACAGCATTATATGAGCATTGTGTTATATTATTTATATACTGTATTACAACTTTATATGAGCCTTGCATGTTTTTATATTTATATACTGTATCTCAGCATTAAAATTACACTGTGTTGTTGTATTTTTTATATACTGTATTAAAGCAGTATATAAAAACTTTTGTTTTTATATTATTTATATACTGTACTACAGAATTATTTGAGCACTGTATAGTGTTATATTATTTATATTCCATATTATAATATTATATGAGCAGTGTGTGGTGTTATATTATTTATATACTCTATTACAGATTTATTTGAGAACTGCATGGTGTTATATTATTTATATACTGTATTACAGCATTATATGAACATTGAGTGGTGTTATATTATTTATCAGCATATTGAGCACTGTATGGTGTTATATTATTTACATACTCTATTACAGCAATATATGAGCAATGTCTAGTGACATATTTTTTATATACTGTATTACATAATGTGAGAACTGTGAGGTGTTATATTACTTATATACTGTATTACAGCATTAAAAGTAAACTGTTTGGTGTTATATTATTTTATAGTAATGCATTTTGAGACTGTATTATTTTATATTATTTATATAATGCATTACTGCATTATATTAGCACTGTAGTGTTATGTTATTTACATAATTTATTACAGCATTATATCAGCAGTCTATGGTGGTATATTATTTATATATTGTAATACTGCATTATTTGAGCATTGTGAGGTGTTATATTATTTACATACTGTATTACAGCATTATATGAACACTGTGTGTTGGTGTATTTTTTACATACTCATTTACAACATAATTTGAGCACAGTGTGTTGCTAGATTATTTATATAATGCATTACAGTCTTATGTAAGAACTGTGTGGTGTCATTTTATTTAATTATTATATTATAGCATTACTTGAGCACTCTATGGTGTTATATTTTAATAAACTGTATTACAGAATTATATGAGCACTGTATGTTGATATATTATTTATGTGCTGCATAACAACATTACATGAGCACTCTGTGGTGTTATATAATTTATATATTGCATTATGTGAGCAGTGTGTGGTGTTATGTTATTTATATACTGTGTTACAGCATTATATGAGTATTGTGTGTGGTGTTATTTTATTTATAAACTGCACTGTAGCATTATATGTGCTCTGTGTATTGCTATATTATTGATATACCGTATTACAACATTATATGAGCACTGGTGTTTCATTGTTTATATATAGTATTATAGCATTTTATGTGCTCTGTATGACGTTATATTCTGTATTACTTCATTATAAGAAAACTGTGTGGTGTGATATTATTTATATATTTTATTACTGAATTATATGAGCAGTGTGTGGTGTTATATTAGTTATATACTGTATTACAGCAATAAATGAGCACAGTATGGTGTTATTTTATTTATATACTGTTTTACTGAATTATATGAGCACTGTGTGGTGTTATATTATTTATACACTGTATTACAGCATTATGTGAACACTATGTGGTGTTATAATATTTATATAATGTATTACTGCATTATATGAGCACTGTATGGTGTTATGTTATTTCAATACTGTATTTCAGGATCATATGAGCACTGTATGGTGTTATATTATTTATATACTGTAATACTGCATTATTTGAGTACTGTGTGGTGTTATATTATTTATATAATATTTTACAGCATTATATGAGCACTATGTGGTGTTATATTATTTACATACTGTATTACAGCATTATATTAGCACTGTATGGTGGTATATTATTTATGTACTGTATTATAATATGTGAACACTGTGTGATGTTATATTATTTTTACACAGTATTCCAGCATTATGTGAGCACTGAATAGAGTTATATTATTTATATACTGTATTACAACATTATATGAGCAGTTTGTGGTGTTATCTGATTTACATACTGTAGTACTGAAATATATGAGCACTGTATGGTGGTATATTATTTATATACTGTATTACAGCATTACATCAGCAGTGTGTGGTAGTGGTATAAAATTTATATTCTGTATTACAATATTATATGAGCCCTGTATAGTGTTTTATTACTTATATAATGTAATATAGCATTATTTGAGCACTCCATGGTGTTATATTATTTTGATACTGTATTACAATAATATATGGACATTGTATGGTGTCATTTTATTTATATATTATATTACAGCATTATTTGGGCACAGTATGGTGTAATTTTATGTATTTACTGTATTACAGAATTAAATGAGCACAGCATAATGTTATATTGTTTATATAATGTATTACTGCATTATATCAATACTGTGTAGTTTTATATTATTTATATACTGTATTCCTGCATTATATGAGAACTGTGTGGTGTTATTTTATTTATATACTGCATTACAGCATTATATAAGCATTGTATAGTGTTATATTATTTATATAATGTGTAAATGAATTACATAAGCACTGTACTGTTCTATTTTTTATATACTGTATTATAGAATTATATGATCAATGTATGGTATTTTTTTATTTATATACTGTATTACAGTATTATATGAGCACTGTATGGTATTCTTTATATACTGTATCACAGCTTTATATGAGCACTGTTTGGTGTTATGTTATTTATATAATGTATTACAGCATTAAAATTACACTGTTTTATTTTTATATACTGTATTACAGCATCATATCCACACTGAATGGTTTTATATTATTTATATACTGCATTATTTGAGCACTGTATAATGTTATATTATTTATGTACCATATTATAGCATTATATGAGCAGTGTGTGGTTTTATATTTTTTACATAATGTATGACTAGATTATATGAGCAACTTGTGGTGTTATATTAGTTACATACTGTAATACAGAATTTTATGATCACTGTATGGTGATATATTATTTATATACTGTATTACAGCATTCTATGAGCACTGTATTGTTTTATGTTATTTGTACACTGTATTACAGCTTTATATAAGAAGTGTGTGGTCTTATATTATTTATATACTGTTGTACAGATTTCTATGAGCATTACATGTTGTTATATTAGTTATATACTGTATTATAGTATTAAAATTACAATATGTGGTGTTGTATTTTTTATATACTGTATTACAGCATTATTTTAGCACTGTATGGTGTTTTATTATTTATATAATGGAATACTGCTTTATATCAGCACTGAATGGTGTTATACTTTTATATACTGTATTACAGCATTATATGAGCATTGTGTTATATTATTTATATACTGTATTACAACTTTATATGAGCCTTGCATGTTTTTATATTTATATACTGTATCTCAGCATTAAAATTACACTGTGTTGTTGTATTTTTTATATACTGTATTAAAGCAGTATATAAAAACTTTTGTTTTTATATTATTTATATACTGTACTACAGAATTATTTGAGCACAGTATAGTGTTATATTATTTATATTCCATATTATAATATTATATGAGCAGTGTGTGGTGTTATATTATTTATATACTCTATTACAGATTTATTTGAGAACTGCATGGTGTTATATTATTTATATACTGAATTACAGCATTATATGAACATTGAGTGGTGTTATATTATTTATATACAGCATAATATGAGCACTGTATGGTGTTATATTATTTACATACTCTATTACAGCAATATATGAGCAGTGTCTAGTGACATATTTTTTATATACTGTATTACATAATGTGAGAACTGTGAGGTGTTATATTACTTATATACTATATTACAGCATTAAAAGTAAACTGTTTGGTGTTATATTATTTATATAATGCATTACTGCATTATATTAGCACTGTAGTGTTATGTGATTTACATAATTTATTACAGCATTATATCAGCAGTCTATGGTGGTATATTATTTATATATTGTAATACTGCATTATTTGAGCATTGTGAGGTGTTATATTATTTACATACTGTATTACAGCATTATATGAACACTGGGTGTTGGTGTATTTTTTTACATACTCATTTACAACATTATTTGAGCACAGTGTGTTGCTAGATTATTTATATAATGCATTACAGTCTTATATAAGAACTGTGTGGTGTAATTTTATTTAATTATTATATTATAGCATTACTTGAGCACTCTATGGTGTTATATTTTAATATACTGTATTACTGAATTATATGAGCACTGTATGGTGGTATATTATTTATATACTGTATTACAGCATTACATCAGCAGTGTGTGTTGGTGGTATAAAATTTATATTCTGTATTACAATATTATATGAGCCCTGTATAGTGTTTTATTATTTATATAATGTAATATAGCATTATTTGAGCACTCCATGGTGTTATATTATTTTGATACTGTATTACAATAATATATGGACATTGTATGGTGTCATTTTATTTATATATTATATTACAGCATTATTTGGGCATAGTATGGTGTAATTTTATGTATTTACTGTATTACAGAATTAAATGAGCACAGCATAATGTTATATTGTTTATATAATGTATTACTGCATTATATCAATACTGTGTAGTGTTATATTATTTATATACTGTATTCCTGCATTGCATGAGAACTGTGTGGTGTTATTTCATTTATATACTGCATTACAGCATTATATAAGCATTGTATAGTGTTATATTATTTATATAATGTGTAAATGAATTACATGAGCACTGTATTGTTCAATTTTTTATATACTGTATTATAGAATTATATGATCACTGTATGGTATTTTTTTATTTATATACTGTATTACAGTATTATATGAGCACTGTATGGTGTTATTTATATACTGTATTACAGCTTTATATGAGCACTGTTTGGTGTTATGTTATTTATATAATGTATTACAGCATTAAAATTACACTGTTTTATTTTTATATACTGTATTACAGCATCATATCCACACTGAATGGTTTTATATTATTTATGTACTGCATTATTTGAGCACTGTATAATGTTATATTATTTATGTACCATATTATAGCATTATATGAGCAGTGTGTGGTTTTATATTTTTTACATAATGTATGACTATATTATATGAGCAACTTGTGGTGTTATATTAGTTACATACTGTAATACAGAATTTTATGATCACTGTATGGTGATATATTATTTATATACTGTATTACAGCATTCTATGAGCACTGTATTGTTTTATGTTATTTGTACACTGTATTATAGTTTTATATAAGAAGTGTGTGGTCTTATATTATTTATATACTGTACTACAGATTTCTATGAGCATTACATGTTGTTATTTTAGTTATATACTGTATTATAGTATTAAAAATACAATATGTGGTGTTGTATTTTTTATATACTGTATT
Organism: Leptodactylus fallax; assembly: GCA_947044405.1. NCBI lineage: Eukaryota > Metazoa > Chordata > Amphibia > Anura > Leptodactylidae > Leptodactylus > Leptodactylus fallax. The sequence goes on from CAMRHE010001344.1 coordinate 32,808, forward strand.
ACAGCATTATTTTAGCACTGTATGGTGTTTTATTATTTATATAATGGAATACTGCTTTATATCAGCACTGAATGGTGTTATACTTTTATATACTGTATTACAGCATTATATGAGCATTGTGTTATATTATTTATATACTGTATTACAACTTTATATGAGCCTTGCATGTTTTTATATTTATATACTGTATCTCAGCATTAAAATTACACTGTGTTGTTGTATTTTTTATATACTGTATTAAAGCAGTATATAAAAACTTTTGTTTTTATATTATTTATATACTGTACTACAGAATTATTTGAGCACTGTATAGTATTATATTATTTATATTCCATATTATAATATTATATGAGCAGTGTGGGGTGTTATATTATTTATATACTCTATTACAGATTTATTTGAGAACTGCATGGTGTTATATTATTTATATACTGAATTACAGCATTATATGAACATTGAGTGGTGTTATATTATTTATATACAGCATAATATGAGCACTGTATGGTGTTATATTATTTACATACTCTATTACAGCAATATATGAGCAATGTCTAGTGACATATTTTTTATATACTGTATTACATAATGTGAGAACTGTGAGGTGTTATATTACTTATATACTGTATTACAGCATTAAAAGTAAACTGTTTGGTGTTATATTATTTATATAATGCATTACTGCATTATATTAGCACTGTAGTGTTATGTTATTTACATATTTTATTACAGCATTATATCAGCAGTCTATGGTGGTATATTATTTATATATTGTAATACTGCATTATTTGAGCATTGTGAGGTGTTATATTATTTACATACTGTATTACAGCATTATATGAACACTGGGTGTTGGTGTATTTTTTACATACTCATTTACAACATTATTTGAGCACAGTGTGTTGCTAGATTATTTATATAATGCATTACAGTCTTATATAAGAACTGTGTGGTGTCATTTTATTTAATTATTATATTACAGCATTACTTGATCACTCTATGGTGTTATATTTTAATATACTGTATTACAGAATTATATGAGCACTGTATTTTGATATATTATTTATGTGCTGCATAATAACATTACATGAGCACTCTGTGGTGTTATATAATTTATATATTGCATTATATGAGCAGTGTGTGGTGTTATGTTATTTATATACTGTGTTACAGCATTATAAGAGTACTGTGTGTGGTGTTATTTTATTTATAAACTGCACTGTAGCATTATATGTGCTCTGTGTATTGCTATATTATTGATATACTGTATTACAACATTATATGAGCACTGGTGTTTCATTGTTTATATATAGTATTATAGCATTTTATGTGCTCTGTATGATGTTAGATTCTGTATTACTTCATTATATGAAAACTGTGAGGTGTTATATTATTTATATATTTTATTACTGAATTATATGAGCAATGTGTGGTGTTATATTATTTATACACTGCATTACAGCATTATGTGAACACTATGTGGTGTTATAATATTTATATAATGTATTACTGCATTATATGAGCACTATATGGTGTTATGTTATTTCAATACTGTATTTCAGGATTATATGAGCACTGTATGGTGTTATATTATTTATATACTGTAATACTGCATTATTTGAGTACTGTGTGGTGTTATATTATTTATATAATATTTTACAGCATTATATGAGCACTATGTGGTGTTATATTATTTACATACTGTATTACAGCATTATATTAGCACTGTATGGTGGTATATTATTTATGTACTGTATTATAATATGTGAACACTGTGTGATGTTATATTATTTTTACACAGTATTCCAGCATTATGTGAGCACTGGTGTTTCAATGTTTATATATAGTATTATACCATTTTATGTGCTCTGTATGATGTTATATTCTGTATTACTTCATTATATGAAAACTGTGTGGTGTTATATTATTTATATATTTTATTACTGAATTATATGAGCAGTGTGTGGTGTTATATTATTTATATACTGTATTACAGCAATAAATGAGCACAGTATGGTGTTATTTTATTTCTATACTGTTTTACTGAATTATATGAGCACTGTGTGGTGTTATATTATTTATACACTGTATTACAGCATTATGTGAACACTATGTGGTGTTATAATATTTATATAATGTATTACTGCATTATATGAGCACTGTATGGTGTTATGTTATTTCAATACTGTATTTCAGGATTATATGAGCACTGTATGGTGTTATATTATTTATATACTGTAATACTGCATTATTTGAGTACTGTGTGGTGTTATATTATTTATATAATATTTTACAGCATTATATGAGCACTATGTGGTGTTATATTATTTACATACTGTATTACAGCATTATATTACCACGGTATGGTGGTATATTATGTATGTACTGTATTATAATATGTGAACACTGTGTGATGTTATATTATTTTTACACAGTATTCCAGCATTATGTGAGCACTGAATAGAGTAATATTATTTATATACTGTATTACAATATTATATGAGCAGTTTGTGGTGTTATCTGATTTACATACTGTAGTACTGAAATATATGAGCACTGTATGGTGGTATATTATTTATATACTGTATTACAGCATTACATCAGCAATGTGTGGTGGTGGTATAAAATTTATATTCTGTATTACAATATTATATGAGCCCTGTATAGTGTTTTATTATTTAAATAATGTAATATAGCATTATTTGAGCACTCCATGGTGTTATATTATTTTGATACTGTATTACAATAATATATGGACATTGTATGGTGTCATTTTATTTATATATTATATTACAGCATTATTTGGGCACAGTATGGTGTAATTTTATGTATTTACTGTATTACAGAATTAAATGAGCACAGCATTATGTTATATTGTTTATATAATGTATTACTGCATTATATCAATACTGTGTAGTGTTATATTATTTATATACTGTATTCCTGAATTATATGAGGACTGTGTGGTGTTATTTTATTTATATACTGCATTACAGCATTATTTAAGCATTGTATAGTGTTATATTATTTATATAATGTGTAAATGAATTACATGAGCACTGTATTGTTCTATTTTTTATATACTGTATTATAGAATTATATGATCACTGTATGGTATTTTTTTATTTATATACTGTATTACAGTATTATGTGAGCACTGTATGGTGTTATTTATATACTGTATTACAGCTTTATATGAGCACTGTTTGGTGTTATGTTATTTATATAATGTATTACAGCATTAAAATTACACTGTTTTATTTTTATATACTGTATTACAGCATCGTATCCACACTGAATGGTTTTATATTATTTATGTACTGCATTATTTGAGCACTGTATAATGTTATATTATTTATGTACCATATTATAGCATTATATGAGCAGTGTGTGGTTTTATATTTTTTACATAATGTATGACTATATTATATGAGCAACTTGTGGTGTTATATTAGTTACATACTGTAATACAGAATTTTATGATCACTGTATGGTGATATATTATTTATATACTGTATTACAGCATTCTATGAGCACTGTATTGTTTTATGTTATTTGTACACTGTATTATAGTTTTATATAAGAAGTGTGTGGTCTTATATTATTTATATACTGTACTACAGATTTCTATGAGCTTACATGTTGTTATTTTAGTTATATACTGTATTATAGTATTAAAAATACAATATGTGGTGTTGTATTTTTTATATACTGTATTACAGCATTATTTTAGCACTGTATGGTGTTTTATTATTTATATAATGGAATACTGCTTTATATCAGCACTGAATGGTGTTATACTTTTATATACTGTATTACAGCATTATATGAGCATTGTGTTATATTATTTATATACTGTATTACAACTTTATATGAGCCTTGCATGTTTTTATATTTATATACTGTATCTCAGCATTAAAATTACACTGTGTTGTTGTATTTTTTATATACTGTATTAAAGCAGTATATAAAAACTTTTGTTTTTATATTATTTATATACTGTACTACAGAATTATTTGAGCACTGTATAGTATTATATTATTTATATTCCATATTATAATATTATATGAGCAGTGTGGGGTGTTATATTATTTATATACTCTATTACAGATTTATTTGAGAACTGCATGGTGTTATATTATTTATATACTGAATTACAGCATTATATGAACATTGAGTGGTGTTATATTATTTATATACAGCATAATATGAGCACTGTATGGTGTTATATTATTTACATACTCTATTACAGCAATATATGAGCAATGTCTAGTGACATATTTTTTATATACTGTATTACATAATGTGAGAACTGTGAGGTGTTATATTACTTATATACTGTATTACAGCATTAAAAGTAAACTGTTTGGTGTTATATTATTTATATAATGCATTACTGCATTATATTAGCACTGTAGTGTTATGTTATTTACATATTTTATTACAGCATTATATCAGCAGTCTATGGTGGTATATTATTTATATATTGTAATACTGCATTATTTGAGCATTGTGAGGTGTTATATTATTTACATACTGTATTACAGCATTATATGAACACTGGGTGTTGGTGTATTTTTTACATACTCATTTACAACATTATTTGAGCACAGTGTGTTGCTAGATTATTTATATAATGCATTACAGTCTTATATAAGAACTGTGGGTGTCATTTTATTTAATTATTATATTAAAACAATACAAAAACACCCATGGTGTTATATTTTAATATACTCCGGTATTACAGAATTATATAAGCACGTATTTGATATATTATTTATGTGCTGCATAATAACATTACATGAGCACTCTGTGGTGTTATATAATTTATATATTGCATTATATGAGCAGTGTGTGGTGTTATGTTATTTATATACTGTGTTACAGCATTATAAGAGTACTGTGTGTGGTGTTATTTTATTTATAACTGCACTGTAGCATTATATGTGCTCTGTGTATTGCTATATTATTGATATACTGTATTACAACATTATATGAGCACTGGTGTTTCATTGTTTATATATAGTATTATAGCATTTTATGTGCTCTGTATGATGTTAGATTCTGTATTACTTCATTATATGAAAACTGTGAGGTGTTATATTATTTATATATTTTATTACTGAATTATATGAGCAATGTGTGGTGTTATATTATTTATACACTGCATTACAGCATTATGTGAACACTATGTGGTGTTATAATATTTATATAATGTATTACTGCATTATATGAGCACTATATGGTGTTATGTTATTTCAATACTGTATTTCAGGATTATATGAGCACTGTATGGTGTTATATTATTTATATACTGTAATACTGCATTATTTGAGTACTGTGTGGTGTTATATTATTTATATAATATTTTACAGCATTATATGAGCACTATGTGGTGTTATATTATTTACATACTGTATTACAGCATTATATTAGCACTGTATGGTGGTATATTATTTATGTACTGTATTATAATATGTGAACACTGTGTGATGTTATATTATTTTTACACAGTATTCCAGCATTATGTGAGCACTGGTGTTTCAATGTTTATATATAGTATTATACCATTTTATGTGCTCTGTATGATGTTATATTCTGTATTACTTCATTATATGAAAACTGTGTGGTGTTATATTATTTATATATTTTATTACTGAATTATATGAGCAGTGTGTGGTGTTATATTATTTATATACTGTATTACAGCAATAAATGAGCACAGTATGGTGTTATTTTATTTCTATACTGTTTTACTGAATTATATGAGCACTGTGTGGTGTTATATTATTTATACACTGTATTACAGCATTATGTGAACACTATGTGGTGTTATAATATTTATATAATGTATTACTGCATTATATGAGCACTGTTTGGTGTTATGTTATTTCAATACTGTATTTCAGGATTATATGAGCACTGTATGGTGTTATATTATTTATATACTGTAATACTGCATTATTTGAGTACTGTGTGGTGTTATATTATTTATATAATATTTCACAGCATTATATGAGCACTATGTGGTGTTATATTATTTACATACTGTATTACAGCATTATATTACCACGGTATGGTGGTATATTATGTATGTACTGTATTATAATATGTGAACACTGTGTGATGTTATATTATTTTTACACAGTATTCCAGCATTATGTGAGCACTGAATAGAGTAATATTATTTATATACTGTATTACAATATTATATGAGCAGTTTGTGGTGTTATCTGATTTACATACTGTAGTACTGAAATATATGAGCACTGTATGGTGGTATATTATTTATATACTGTATTACAGCATTACATCAGCAATGTGTGGTGGTGGTATAAAATTTATATTCTGTATTACAATATTATATGAGCCCTGTATAGTGTTTTATTATTTATATAATGTAATATAGCATTATTTGAGCACTCCATGGTGTTATATTATTTTGATACTGTATTACAATAATATATGGACATTGTATGGTGTCATTTTATTTATATATTATATTACAGCATTATTTGGGCACAGTATGGTGTAATTTTATGTATTTACTGTATTACAGAATTAAATGAGCACAGCATTATGTTATATTGTTTATATAATGTATTACTGCATTATATCAATACTGTGTAGTGTTATATTATTTATATACTGTATTCCTGAATTATATGAGGACTGTGTGGTGTTATTTTATTTATATACTGCATTACAGCATTATTTAAGCATTGTATAGTGTTATATTATTTATATAATGTGTAAATGAATTACATAAGCACTGTATTGTTCTATTTTTTATATACTGTATTATAGAATTATATGATCACTGTATGGTATTTTTTTATTTATATACTGTATTACAGTATTATGTGAGCACTGTATGGTATTATTTATATACTGTATTACAGCTTTATATGAGCACTGTTTGGTGTTATGTTATTTATATAATGTATTACAGCATTAAAATTACACTGTTTTATTTTTATATACTGTATTACAGCATCGTATCCACACTGAATGGTTTTATATTATTTATGTACTGCATTATTTGAGCACTGTATAATGTTATATTATTTATGTACCATATTATAGCATTATATGAGCAGTGTGTGGTTTTATATTTTTTACATAATGTATGACTATATTATATGAGCAACTTGTGGTGTTATATTAGTTACATACTGTAATACAGAATTTTATGATCACTGTATGGTGATATATTATTTATATACTGTATTACAGCATTCTATGAGCACTGTATTGTTTTATGTTATTTGTACACTGTATTATAGTTTTATATAAGAAGTGTGTGGTCTTATATTATTTATATACTGTACTACAGATTTCTATGAGCATTACATGTTGTTATATTACTTATATACTGTATTATAGTATTAAAAATACAATATGTGGTGTTGTATTTTTTATATACTGTATTACAGCATTATTTTAGCACTGTATGGTGTTTTATTATTTATATAATGGAATACTGCTTTATATCAGCACTGAATGGTGTTATACTTTTATATACTGTATTACAGCATTATATGAGCATTGTGTTATATTATTTATATACTGTATTACAACTTTATATGAGCCTTGCATGTTTTTATATTTATATACTGTATCTCAGCATTAAAATTACACTGTGTTGTTGTATTTTTTATATACTGTATTAAAGCAGTATATAAAAACTTTGTTTTTATATTATTTATATACTGTACTACAGAATTATTTGAGCACTGTATAGTGTTATATTATTTATATTCCATATTATAATATTATATGAGCAGTGTGTGGTGTTATATTATTTATATACTCTATTACAGATTTGTTTGAGAACTGCATGGTGTTATATTATTTATATATTGTATTACAGCATTAGATGAACATTGAGTGGTGTTATATTATTTATATACAGCATAATATGAGCACTGTATGGTGTTATATTATTTACATACTCTTTTACAGCAATATATGAGCAATGTCTAGTGACATATTTTTTATATACTGTATTACATAATGTGAGAACTGTGAGGTGTTATATTACTTATATACTGTATTACAGCATTAAAAGTAAACTGTTTGGTGTTATAATATTTATATAATGCATTACTGCATTATATTAGCACTGTAGTGTTATGTTATTTACATAATTTATTACAGCATTATATCAGCAGTCTATGGTGGTATATTATTTATATATTGTAATACTGCATTATTTGAGCATTGTGAGGTGTTATATTATTTACATACTGTATTACAGCATTATATGAACACTGGGTGTTGGTGTATTTTTTACATACTCATTTACAACATTATTTGAGCACAGTGTGTTGCTAGATTATTTATATAATGCATTACAGTCTTATATAAGAACTGTGTGGTGTAATTTTATTTAATTATTATATTATAGCATTACTTTAGCACTCTATGGTGTTATATTTTAATATATTTAATATGAGCACTGTATGGTGGTATATTATTTATATACTGTATTACAGCATTACATCAGCAGTGTGTGGTGGTGGTATAAAATTTATATTCTGTATTACAATATTATATGAGCCCTGTATAGTGTTTTATTATTTATATAATGTAATATAGCATTATTTGAGCACTCCATTGTGTTATATTATTTTGATACTGTATTACAATAATATATGGACATTGTATGGTGTCATTTTATTTATATATTATATTACAGCATTATTTGGGCACGGTATAGTGTAATTTTATGTATTTACTGTATTACAGAATTAAATGAGCACAGCATAATGTTATATTGTTTATATAATGTATTACTGCATTATATCAATACTGTGTAGTGTTATATTATTTATATACTGTATTCCTGCATTATATGAGAACTGTGTGGTGTTATTTTATTTATATACTGCATTACAGCATTATATAAGCATTGTATAGTGTTATATTATTTATATAATGTGTAAATGAATTACATGAGCACTGTATTGTTCTAGTTTTTATATACTGTATTATAGAATTATATGATAACTGTATGGTATTTTTTATTTATATACTGTATTACAGTATTATATGAGCACTGTATGGTGTTATTTATATACTGTATTACAGCTTTATATGAGCACTGTTTGGTGTTATGTTATTTATATAATGTATTACAGCATTAAAATTACACTGTTTTATTTTTATATACTGTATTACAGCATCATATCCACACTGAATGGTTTTATATTATTTATGTACGCATTATTTGAGCACTGTATAATGTTATATTATTTATGTACCATATTATAGCATTATATGAGCAGTGTGTGGTTTTATATTTTTTACATAATGTATGACTATATTATATGAGCAACTTGTGGTGTTATATTAGTTACATACTGTAATACAGAATTTTATGATCACTGTATGGTGATATATTATTTATATACTGTATTACAGCATTAAAAGTAAACTGGTGTTATATTATTTATATAATGCATTACTGCATTAATTAGCACTGTAGTGTTATGTGATTTACATAATTTATTACAGCATTATATCAGCAGTCTATGGTGGTATATTATTTATACATTGTAATACTGCATTATTTGAGCATTGTGAGGTGCTATTATTGATATACTATATTATAACATTATATGAGCACTGGTGTTTCATTGTTTATATATAGTATTATAGCATTTTATGTGCTCTGTATGATGTTAGATTCTGTATTACTTCATTATATGAAAACTGTGAGGTGTTATATTATTTATATATTTTATTACTGAATTATATGAGCAGCGTGTGGTGTTATATTATTTATATACTGTATTACAGCAATAAATGAGCACAGTATGGTGGTATTTTATTTATATACTGTTTTACTGAATTATATGAGCACTGTGTGGTGTTATATTATTTATATACTGCATCACAGCATTATGTGAACACTATGTGGTGTTATAATATTTATATAATGTATTACTGCATTATATGAGCACTGTATGGTGTTATGTTATTTCAATACTGTATTTCAGGATTATATGAGCACTGTATGGTGTTATATTATTTATATACTGTAATACTGCATTATTTGAGTACTGTGTGGTGTTATATTATTTATATAATATTTTACAGCATTATATGAGCACTATGTGGTGTTATATTATTTACATACTGTATTACAGCATTATATTAGCACTGTATGGTGGTATATTATGTATGTACTGTATTATAATATGTGAACACTGTGTGATGTTATATTATTTTTACACAATATTCCAGCATTATGTGAGCACTGGTGTTTCATTGTTTTATATATATAGTATTATACCATTTTATGTGCTATGTATGATGTTATATTCTGTATTACTTAATTATATGAAAACTGTGTGGTGTTGTATTATTTATATATTTTATTACTGAATTATATGAGTAGCGTGTGGTGTTATATTATTTATATACTGTATTACAGCAATAAATGAGCACAGTATGGTGTTATTTTATTTCTATACTGTTTTACTGAATTATATGAGCACTGTGTGGTGTTATATTATTTATACACTGTATTACAGCATTATGTGAACACTATGTGGTGTTATAATATTTATATAATGTATTACTGCATTATATGAGCACTGTATGGTGTTATGTTATTTCAATACTGTATTTCAGGATTATATGAGCACTGTATGGTGTTATATTATTTATATACTGTAATACTGCATTATTTGAGTACTGTGTGGTGTTATATTATTTATATAATATTTTACAGCATTATATGAGCACTATGTGGTGTTATATTATTTACATACTTTATTACAGCATTATATTAGCAATGTATGGTGGTATATTATGTATGTACTGTATTATAATATGTGAACACTGTGTGATGTTATATTATTTTTACACACTATTCCAGCATTATGTGAGCACTGAATAGAGTTATATTATTTATATACTGTATTACAATATTATATGTGAGCAGTTTGTGGTGTTATCTGATTTACATACTGTAGTACTGAAATATATGAGAACTGTATGGTGGTATATTATTTATATACTGTATTACAGCATTACATCAGCAGTGTGTGGTGGTGGTATAAAATTTATATTCTGTATTACTATATTATATGAGCCCTGTATAGTGTTTTATTATTTATATAATGTAATATAGCATTATTTGAGCACTCCATGGTGTTATATTATTTTGATACTGTATTACAATAATATATGGACATTGTATGGTGTCATTTTATTTATATATTATATTACAGCATTATTTGGGCACATTATGGTGTAATTTTATGTATTTACTGTATTACAGAATTAAATGAGCACAGCATAATGTTGTATTGTTTATATAATGTATTACTGCATTATATCAATACTGTATAGTGTTATATTATTTATATACTGTATTCCTGCATTATATGAGAACTGTGTGGTGTTATTTTATTTATATACTGCATTACAGCATTATATAAGCATTGTATAGTGTTATATTATTTATATAATGTGTAAATGAATTACATGAGCACTGTATTGTTCTATTTTTTATATACTGTATTATAGAATTATATGATCACTGTATGGTATTTTTTTATTTATATACTGTATTACAGTAGTATATGAGCACTGTATAGTGTTATTTATATACTGTATTACAGCTTTATATGAGCACTGTTTGGTGTTATGTTATTTATATAATGTATTACAGCATTAAAATTACACTGTTTTATTTTTATATACTGTATTACAGCATCATATCCACACTGAATGGTTTTATATTATTTATGTACTGCATTATTTGAGCACTGTATAATGTTATATTATTTATGTACCATATTATAGCATTATATGAGCAGTGTGTGGTTTTATATTTTTTACATAATGTATGACTATATTATATGAGCAACTTGTGGTGTTATATTAGTTACATATTGTAATACAGAATTTTATGATCACTGTATGGTGTTATATTATTTACATACTCTATTACAGCAATATATGAGCAATGTCTAGTGACATATTTTTTATATACTCTATTATAAAATGTAAGAACTGTAAGGTGTTATATTACTTATATACTGTATTACAGCATTAAAAGTAAACTGTTTGGTGTTATATTATTTATATAATGCATTACTGTATTATATTAGCACTGTAGTGTTATGTTATTTACATAATTTATTACAGCATTATATCAGCAGTCTATGGTGGTATATTATTTATATATTGTAATACTGCATTATTTGAGCATTGTGAGGTGTTATATTATTTACATACTGTATTACAGCATTATATGAACACTGGGTGTTGGTGTATTTTTTAGATACTAATTTACAACATTATTTCAGCACAGTGTGTTGCTAGATTATTTATATAATGCATTACAGTCTTATATAAGAACTGTGTGGTGTAATTTTATTTAATTATTATATTATAGCATTACTTGAGCACTCTACTGTGAGTGGTGTTATTTTATTTATAAACTGCACTGTAGCATTATATGTGCTCTGTGTATTGCTATATTATTGATATACTGTATTACAACATTATATGAGCACTGGTTTTTCTTTGTTTATATATAGTATTATAGCATTTTATGTGCTCTCTATGATGTTATATTCTGTATTACTTCATTATATGAAAACTGTGTGGTGTTAAATTATTTATATATTTTATTACTGAATTATATGAGCAGTGTGTGGTGTTATATTATTTATATACTGTATTACAGCAATAAATGAGCACAGTATGGTGTTATTTTATTTATATACTGTTTTACTGAATTATATGAGCACTGTGTGGTGTTATATTATTTATACACTGTATTACAGCATTATGTGAACACTATGTGGTGTTATAATATTTATATAATGTATTACTGCATTATATGAGCACTGTATGGTGTTATGTTATTTCAATACTGTATTTCAGGATTATATGAGCACTGTATGGTGTTATATTATTTATATACTGTAATACTGCATTATTTGAGTACTGTGTGGTGTTATATTATTTATATAATATTTTACAGCATTATATGAGCACTATGTGGTGTTATATTATTTACATACTGTATTACAGCATTATATTAGCACTGTATGGTGGTATATTATGTATGGACTGTATTATAATATGTGAACACTGTGTGATGTTATATTATTTTTACACAGTATTCCAGCATTATGTGAGCACTGAATAGAGTTATATTATTTATATACTGTATTACAACATTATATGAGCAGTTTGTGGTGTTATCTGAATTACATACTGTAGTACTGAAATATATGAGCACTGTATGGTGGTATATTATTTATATACTGTATTACAGCATTATATCAGCAGTGTGTGGTGGTGGTATAAAATTTATATTCTGTATTACAATATTATATGAGCCCATTATAGTGTTTTATTATTTATATAATGTAATATAGCATTATTTGAGCACTCCATGGTGTTATATTATTTTGATACTGTATTACAATAATATATGGACATTGTATGGTGTCATTTTATTTATATATTATATTACAGCATTATTTGGGCACAGTATGGTGTAATTTTATGTATTTACTGTATTACAGAATTAAATGAGCACAGCATAATGTTATATTGTTTATATAATGTATTACTGCATTATATCAATACTGTGTAGTGTTATATTATTTATATACTGTATTCCTGAATTATATGAGGACTGTGTGGTGTTATTTTATTTATATACTGCATTACAGCATTATTTAAGCATTGTATAGTGTTATATTATTTATATAATGTGTAAATGAATTACATAAGCACTGTATTGTTCTATTTTTTATATACTGTATTATAGAATTATATGATCACTGTATGGTATTTTTTTATTTATATACTGTATTACAGTATTATATGAGCACTGTATGGTGTTATTTATATACTGTATTACAGCTTTATATGAGCACTGTTTGGTGTTATGTTATTTATATAATGTATTACAGCATTAAAATTACACTGTTTTATTTTTATATACTGTATTACAGCATCATATCCACACTGAATGGTTTTATATTATTTATGTACTGCATTATTTGAGCACTGTATAATGTTATATTATTTATGTACCATATTATAGCATTATATGAGCAGTGTGTGGTTTTATATTTTTTACATAATGTATGACTATATTATATGAGCAACTTGTGGTGTTATATTAGTTACATACTGTAATACAGAATTTTATGATCACTGTATGGTGATATATTATTTATATACTGTATTACAGCATTCTATGAGCACTGTATTGTTTTATGTTATTTGTACACTGTATTACAGCTTTATATAAGAAGTGTGTGGTCTTATATTATTTATATACTGTTGTACAGATTTCTATGAGCATTACATGTTGTTATATTAGTTATATACTGTATTATAGTATTAAAATTACAATATGTGGTGTTGTATTTTTTATATACTGTATTACAGCATTATTTTAGCACTGTATGGTGTTTTATTATTTATATAATGGAATACTGCTTTATATCAGCACTGAATGTTGTTATACTTTTATATACTGTATTACAGCATTATATGAGCATTGTGTTATATTATTTATATACTGTATTACAACTTTATATGAGCCTTGCATGTTTTTATATTTATATACTGTATCTCAGCATTAAAATTACACTGTGTTGTTGTATTTTTTATATACTGTATTAAAGCAGTATATAAAAACTTTTGTTTTTATATTATTTATATACTGTACTACAGAATTATTTGAGCACAGTATAGTGTTATATTATTTATATTCCATATTATAATATTATATGAGCAGTGTGTGGTGTTATATTATTTATATACTCTATTACAGATTTATTTGAGAACTGCATGGTGTTATATTATTTATATACTGTATTACAGCATTATATGAACATTGAGTGGTGTTATATTATTTATATACAGCATAATATGAGCACTGTATGGTGTTATATTATTTACATACTCTATTACAGCAATATATGAGCAATGTCTAGTGACATATTTTTTATATACTGTATTACATAATGTGAGAACTGTGAGGTGTTATATTACTTATATACCGTATTACAGCATTAAAAGTAAACTGTTTGGTGCTATATTATTTATATAATGCATAACTGCATTATATTAGCACTGTAGTGTTATGTTATTTACATAATTTATTACAGCATTATATCAGCAGTCTATGGTGGCATATTATTTATATATTGTAATACTGCATTATTTGTGCATTGTGAGGTGTTATATTATTTACATACTGTATTACAGCATTATATGAACACTGGGTGTTGGTGTATTTTTTACATACTCATTTACAACATTGTTTGAGCACAGTGTGTTGCTAGATTATTTATATAATGCATTACAGTCTTATATAAGAACTGTGTGGTGTAATTTTATTTAATTATTATATTATAGCATTACTTGAGCACTCTATGGTGTTATATTTTAATATACTGTATTACTGAATTATATGAGCACTGTATGGTGGTATATTATTTATATACTGTATTACAGCATTACATCAGCAGTGTGTGGTGGTGGTATAAAATTTATATTCTGTATTACAATATTATATATGCCCTGTATAGTGTTTTATTATTTATATAATGTAATATAGCATTATTTGAGCACTCCATGGTGTTATATTATTTTGATACTGTATTACAATAATATATGGACATTGTATGGTGTCATTTTATTTATATATTATATTACAGCATTATTTGGGCACAGTATGGTTTAATTTTATGTATTTACTGTATTACAGAATTAAATGAGCACAGCATAATGTTGTATTTTTTATATAATGTATTACTGCATTATATCAATACTGTGTAGTGTTATATTATTTATATACTGTATTCCTGCATTATATGAGAACTGTGTGGTGTTATTTTATTTATATACTGCATTACAGCATTATATAAGCATTGTATAGTGTTATATTATTTATATAATGTGTAAATGAATTACATGAGCACTGTATTGTTCTAGTTTTTATATACTGTATTATAGAATTATATGATAACTGTATGGTATTTTTTTATTTATATACTGTATTACAGTATTATATGAGCACTGTATGGTGTTATTTATATACTGTATTACAGCTTTATATGAGCACTGTTTGGTGTTATGTTATTTACATAATGTATTACAGCATTAAAATTACACTGTTTTATTTTTATATACTGTATTACAGCATCATATCCACACTGAATGGTTTTATATTATTTATGTACTGCATTATTTGAGCACTGTATAATGTTATATTATTTATGTACCATATTATAGCATTATATGAGCAGTGTGTGGTTTTATATTTTTTACATAATGTATGACTATATTATATGAGCAACTTGGTGTTATATTAGTTACATACTGTAATACAGAATTTTATGATCACTGTATGGTGATATATTATTTATATACTGTATTACAGCATTCTATGAGCACTATTGTTTTATGTTATTTGTACACTGTATTACAGCTTTATATAAGAAGTGTGTGGTCTTATATTATTTATATACTGTACTACAGATTTCTATGAGCATTACATGTTGTTATATTAGTTATATACTGTATTATAGTATTAAAATTACAATATGTGGTGTTGTATTTTTTATATACTGTATTACAGCATTATTTTAGCACTGTATGGTGTTTTATTATTTATATGATGGAATACTGCTTTATATCAGCACTGAATGGTGTTATACTTTTATATACTGTATTACAGCATTATATGAGCATTGTGTTATATTATTTATATACTGTATTACAACTTTATATGAGCCTTGCATGTTTTTATATTTATATACTGTATCTCAGCAATAAAATTACACTGTGTTGTTGTATTTTTTATATACTGTATTAAAGCAGTATATAAAAACTTTTGTTTTTATATTATTTATATACTGTACTACAGAATTATTTGAGCACTGTATAGTGTTATATTATTTATATTCCATATTATAATATTATATGAGCAGTGTGTGGTGTTATATTATTTATATACTCTATTACAGATTTATTTGAGAACTGCATGGTGTTATATTATTTATATACTGTATTACAGCATTATATGAACATTGAGTGGTGTTATATTATTTATATACAGCATAATATGAGCACTGTATGGTGTTATATTATTTACATACTCTATTACAGCAATATATGAGCAATGTCTAGTGACATATTTTTTATATACTGTATTACATAATGTGAGAACTGTGAGGTGTTATATTACTTATATACTGTATTACAGCATTAAAAGTAAACTGGTGTTATATTATTTATATAATGCGTTACTGCATTATATTAGCACTGTAGTGTTATGTGATTTACATAATTTATTACAGCATTATATCAGCAGTCTATGGTGGTATATTATTTATATATTGTAATACTGCATTATTTGAGCATTGTGAGGTGTTATATTATTTACATACTGTATTACAGCATTATATGAACACTGGGTGTTGGTGTATTTTTTACATACTCATTTACAACATTATTTCATCACTGTGTTGCTAGATTATTTATATAATGCATTACAGTCTTATATAAGAACTGTGTGGTGTCATTTTATTTAATTATTATATTACAGCATTACTTGAGAACTCTATGGTGTTATATTTTAATATACTGTATTACAGAATTATATGAGTACTGTATGTTGATATATTACTTATGTGCTGCATAACAACATTACATGAGCACTCTGTGGTGTTATATAATTTATATATTGCATTATATGAGCAGTGTGTGGTGTTATGTTATTTATATACTGTGTTACAGCATTATATGAGTACTGTGTGTGGTGTTATTTTATTTATAAACTGCACTGTAGCATTATATGTGCTCTGTGTATTGCTATATTATTGATATACTATATTATAACATTATATGAGCACTGGTGTTTCATTGTTTATATATAGTATTATAGCATTTTATGTGCTCTGTATGATGTTAGATTCTGTATTACTTCATTATATGAAAACTGTGAGGTGTTATATTATTTATATATTTTATTACTGAATTATATGAGCAGCGTGTGGTGTTATATTATTTATATACTGTATTACAGCAATAAATGAGCACAGTATGGTGGTATTTTATTTATATACTGTTTTACTGAATTATATGAGCACTGTGTGGTGTTGTATTATTTATATACTGCATCACAGCATTATGTGAACACTATGTGGTGTTATAATATTTATATAATGTATTACTGCATTATATGAGCACTGTATAGTGTTATGTTATTTCAATACTGTATTTCAGGATTATATGAGCACTGTATGGTGTTATATTATTTACATACTGTATTACAGCATTATATTAGCACTGTATGGTGGTATATTATGTATGTACTGTATTATAATATGTGAACACTGTGTGATGTTATATTATTTTTACACAATATTCCAGCATTATGTGAGCACTGGTGTTTCATTGTTTATATATATATAGTATTATACCATTTTATGTGCTATGTATGATGTTATATTCTGTATTACTTCATTATATGAAAACTGTGTGGTGTTGTATTATTTATATATTTTATTACTGAATTATATGAGCAGTGTGTGGTGTTATATTATTTATATACTGTATTACAGCAATAAATGAGCACAGTATGGTGTTATTTTATTTATATACTGTTTTACTGAATTATATGAGCACTGTGTGGTGTTATATTATTTATACACTGTATTACAGCATTATGTGAACACTATGTGGTGTTATAATATTTATATAATGTATTACTGCATTATATGAGCACTGTATGGTGTTATGTTATTTCAATACTGTATTTCAGGATTATATGAGCACTGTATGGTGTTATATTATTTATATACTGTAATACTGCATTATTTGAGTACTGTGTGGTGTTATATTATTTATATAATATTTTACAGCATTATATGAGCACTATGTGGTGTTATATTATTTACATACTGTATTACAGCATTATATTAGCACTGTATGGTGGTGTATTATGTATGGACTGTATTATAATATGTGAACACTGTGTGATGTTATATTATTTTTACACAGTATTCCAGCATTATGTGAGCACTGAATAGAGTTATATTATTTATATACTGTATTACAACATTATATGAGCAGTTTGTGGTGTTATCTGAATTACATACTGTAGTACTGAAATATATGAGCACTGTATGGTGGTATATTATTTATATACTGTATTACAGCATTATATCAGCAGTGTGTGGTGGTGGTATAAAATTTATATTCTGTATTACAATATTATATGAGCCCTGTATAGTGTTTTATTATTTATATAATGTAATATAGCATTATTTGAGCACTCCATGGTGTTATATTATTTTGATACTGTATTACAATAATATATGGATATTGTATGGTGTCATTTTATTTATATATTATATTACAGCATTATTTGGGCACAGTATGGTGTAATTTTATGTATTTACTGTATTACAGAATTAAATGAGCACAGCATAATGTTATATTGTTTATATAATGTATTACTGCATTATATCAATACTGTGTAGTGTTATATTATTTATATACTGTATTCCTGCATTATATGAGAACTGTGTGGTGTTATTTTATTTATATACTGCATTACAGCATTATATAAGCATTGTATAGTGTTATATTATTTATATAATGTGTAAATGAATTACATGAGCACTGTATTGTTCTATATTTTATATACTGTATTATAGAATTATATGATCACTGTATGGTATTTTTTTATTTATATACTGTATTACAGTATTATATGAGCACTGTATGGTGTTCTTTATATACTGTATTACAGCTTTATATGAGCACTGTTTGGTGTTATGTTATTTATATAATGTATTACAGCATTAAAATTACACTGTTTTATTTTTATATACTGTATTACAGCATCATATCCACACTGAATGGTTTTATATTATTTATGTACTGCATTATTTGAGCACTGTATAATGTTATATTATTTATGTACAATATTATAGCATTATATGAGCAGTGTGTGGTTTTATATTTTTTACATAATGTATGACTATATTATATGAGCAACTTGTGGTGTTATATTAGTTCCATACTGTAATACAGAATTTTATGATCACTGTATGGTGATATATTATTTATATACTGTATTACAGAATTCTATGAGCACTGTATTGTTTTATGTTATTTGTACACTGTATTACAGCTTTATATAAGAAGTGTGTGGTCTTATATTGTTTATATACTGTACTACAGATTTCTATGAGCATTACATGTTGTTATATTAGTTATATACTGTATTATAGTATTAAAATTACAATATGTGGTGTTGTATTTTTTATATACTGTATTACAGCATTATTTTAGCACTGTATGGTGTTTTATTATTTATATAATGGAATACTGCTTTATATCAGCACTGAATGGTGTTATACTTTTATATACTGTATTACAGCATTATATGAGCATTGTGTTATATTATTTTTATACTGTATTACAACTTTATATGAGCCTTGCATGTTTTTATATTTATATACTGTATCTCAGCATTAAAATTACACTATGTTGTTGTATTTTTTATATACTGTATTAAATCAGTATATAAAACCTTTTGTTTTTATATTATTTATATACTGTACTACAGAATTATTTGAGCACTGTATAGTGTTATATTATTTATATTCCATATTATAATATTATATGAGCAGTGTGTGGTGTTATATTGTTTATATACTCTATTACAGATTTATTTGAGAACTGCATGGTGTTATATTATTTATATACTGTATTACAGCATTATATGAACATTGAGTGGTGTTATATTATTTATATACAGCATAATATGAGCACTGTATGGTGTTATATTATTTACATACTCTATTACAGCAATGTATGAGCATTGTCTAGTGATATATTTTTTATATACTGTATTACATAATGTGAGAACTGTGAGGTGTTATATTACTTAAATACTGTATTACAGCATTAAAAGTAAACTGTTTGGTGTTATATTATTTATATAATGTATTACTGCATTATATGAGCACTGTATGATTTTATATTATTTATATAATGCATTACTGCATTATATGAGCACTGTAGTGTTATGTTATTTACATAATTTATTACAGCATTATATCAGCAGTCTATGGTGGTATATTATTTATATATTGTAATACTGCATTATTTGAGCATTGTGAGGTGTTATATTATTTACATACTGTATTACAGCATTATATGAACACTGTGTGTTGGTGTATTTTTTACATACTCATTTACAACATTGTTTGAGCACAGTGTGTTGCTAGATTATTTATATAATGCATTACAGTCTTATATAAGAACTGTGTGGTGTAATTTTATTTAATTATTATATTATAGCATTACTTGAGCACTCTATGGTGTTATATTTTAATATACTGTATTACTGAATTATATGAGCACTGTATGGTGGTATATTATTTATATACTGTATTACAGCATTACATCAGCAGTGTGTGGTGGTGGTATAAAATTTATATTCTGTATTACAATATTATATGAGCTCTGTATAGTGTTTTATTATTTAAATAATGTAATATAGCATTATTTGAGCACTCCATGGTGTTATATTATTTTGATACTGTATTACAATAATATATGGACATTGTATGGTGTCATTTTATTTATATATTATATTACAGCATTATTTGGGCACAGTATGGTGTAATTTTATGTATTTACTGTATTACAGAATTAAATGAGCACAGCATAATGTTATATTGTTTATATAATGTATTACTGCATTATATCAATACTGTGTAGTGTTATATTATTTATATACTGTATTCCTGCATTACAGGAGAACTGTGTGGTGTTATTTCATTTATATACTGCATTACAGCATTATATAAGCATTGTATAGTGTTATATTATTTATATAATGTGTAAATGAATTACATGAGCACTGTATTGTTCAATTTTTTATATACTGTATTATAGAATTATATGATCACTGTATGGTATTTTTTTTATTTATATACTGTATTACAGTATTATATGAGCACTGTATGGTGTTCTTTATATACTGTATTACAGCTTTATATGAGCACTGTTTGGTGTTATGTTATTTATATAATGTATTACAGCATTAAAATTACACTGTTTTATTTTTATATACTGTATTACAGCATCATATCCACACTGAATGGTTTTATATTATTTATGTACTGCATTATTTGAGCACTGTATAATGTTATATTATTTATGTACAATATTATAGCATTATATGAGCAGTGTGTGGTTTTATATTTTTTACATAATGTATGACTATATTATATGAGCAACTTGTGGTGTTATATTAGTTACATACTGTAATACAGAATTTTATGATCACTGTATGGTGATATATTATTTATATACTGTATTACAGAATTCTATGAGCACTGTATTGTTTTATGTTATTTGTACACTGTATTACAGCTTTATATAAGAAGTGTGTGGTCTTATATTGTTTATATACTGTACTACAGATTTCTATGAGCATTACATGTTGTTATATTAGTTATATACTGTATTATAGTATTAAAATTACAATATGTGGTGTTGTATTTTTTATATACTGTATTACAGCATTATTGTAGCACTGTATGGTGTTTTATTATTTATATAATGGAATACTGCTTTATATCAGCACTGAATGGTGTTATACTTTTATATACTGTATTACAGCATTATATGAGCATTGTGTTATATTATTTTTATACTGTATTACAACTTTATATGAGCCTTGCATGTTTTTATATTTATATACTGTATCTCAGCATTAAAATTACACTATGTTGTTGTATTTTTTATATACTGTATTAAATCAGTATATAAAACCTTTTGTTTTTATATTATTTATATACTGTACTACAGAATTATTTGAGCACTGTATAGTGTTATATTATTTATATTCCATATTATAATATTATATGAGCAGTGTGTGGTGCTATATTGTTTATATACTCTATTACAGATTTATTTGAGAACTGCATGGTGTTATATTATTTATATACTGTATTACAGCATTATATGAACATTGAGTGGTGTTATATTATTTATATACAGCATAATATGAGCACTGTATGGTGTTATATTATTTACATACTCTATTACAGCAATGTATGAGCATTGTCTAGTGATATATTTTTTATATACTGTATTACATAATGTGAGAACTGTGAGGTGTTATATTACTTAAATACTGTATTACAGCATTAAAAGTAAACTGTTTGGTGTTATATTATTTATATAATGTATTACTGCATTATATGAGCACTGTATGATTTTATATTATTTATATAATGCATTACTGCATTATATGAGCACTGTAGTGTTATGTTATTTACATAATTTATTACAGCATTATATCAGCAGTCTATGGTGGTATATTATTTATATATTGTAATACTGCATTATTTGAGCATTGTGAGGTGTTATATTATTTACATACTGTATTACAGCATTATATGAACACTGTGTGTTGGTGTATTTTTTACATACTCATTTACAACATTATTTGAGCACAGTGTGTTGCTAGATTATTTATATAATGCATTACAGTCTTATATAAGAACTGTGTGGTGTAATTTTATTTAATTATTATATTATAGCATTACTTGAGCACTCTATGGTGTTATATTTTAATATACTGTATTACTGAATTATATGAGCACTGTATGGTGGTATATTATTTATATACTGTATTACAGCATTACATCAGCAGTGTGTGGTGGTGGTATAAAATTTATATTCTGTATTACAATATTATATGAGCTCTGTATAGTGTTTTATTATTTAAATAATGTAATATAGCATTATTTGAGCACTCCATGGTGTTATATTATTTTGATACTGTATTACAATAATATATGGACATTGTATGGTGTCATTTTATTTATATATTATATTACAGCATTATTTGGGCACAGTATGGTGTAATTTTATGTATTTACTGTATTACAGAATTAAATGAGCACAGCATAATGTTATATTGTTTATATAATGTATTACTGCATTATATCAATACTGTGTAGTGTTATATTATTTATATACTGTATTCCTGCATTACAGGAGAACTGTGTGGTGTTATTTCATTTATATACTGCATTACAGCATTATATAAGCATTGTATAGTGTTATATTATTTATATAATGTGTAAATGAATTACATGAGCACTGTATTGTTCAATTTTTTATATACTGTATTATAGAATTATATGATCACTGTATGGTATTTTTTTATTTATATACTGTATTACAGTATTATATGAGCACTGTATGGTGTTATTTATATACTGTATTACAGCTTTATATGAGCACTGTTTGGTGTTATGTTATTTATATAATGTATTACAGCATTAAAATTACACTGTTTTATTTTTATATACTGTATTACAGCATCATATCCACACTGAATGGTTTTATATTATTTATGTACTGCATTATTTGAGCACTGTATAATGTTATATTATTTATGTACCATATTATAGCATTATATGAGCAGTGTGTGGTTTTATATTTTTTACATAATGTATGACTATATTATATGAGCAACTTGTGGTGTTATATTAGTTACATACTGTAATACAGAATTTTATGATCACTGTATGGTGATATATTATTTATATACTGTATTACAGCATTCTATGAGCACTGTATTGTTTTATGTTATTTGTACACTGTATTACAGCTTTATATAAGAAGTGTGTGGTCTTATATTATTTATATACTGTACTACAGATTTCTATGAGCATTACATGTTGTTATATTAGTTATATACTGTATTATCGTATTAAAATTACAATATATGGTGTTGTATTTTTTATATACTGTATTACAGCATTATTTTAGCACTGTATGGTGTTTTATTATTTATATAATGGAATACTGCTTTATATCAGCACTGAATGGTGTTATACTTTTATATACTGTATTACAGCATTATATGAGCATTGTGTTATATTATTTATATACTGTATTACAACTTTATATGAGCCTTGCATGTTTTTATATTTATATACTGTATCTCAGCATTAAAATTACACTGTGTTGTTGTATTTTTTATATACTGTATTAAAGCAGTATATAAAAACTTTTGTTTTTATATTATTTATATACTGTACTACAGAATTATTTGAGCACAGTATAGTGTTATATTATTTATATTCCATATTATAATATTATATGAGCAGTGTGTGGTGTTATATTATTTATATACTCTATTACAGATTTATTTGAGAACTGCATGGTGTTATATTATTTATATACTGTATTACAGCATTATATGAACATTGAGTGGTGTTATATTATTTATATACAGCATAATATGAGCACTGTATGGTGTTATATTATTTACATACTCTATTACAGCAATATATGAGCAATGTCTAGTGACATATTTTTTATATACTGTATTACATAATGTGAGAACTGTGAGGTGTTATATTACTTATATACTGTATTACAGCATTAAAAGTAAACTGTTTGGTGTTATATTATTTATATAATGCATTACTGCATTATATTAGCACTGTAGTGTTATGTTATTTACATAATTTATTACAGCATTATAATAGCAGTCTATGGTGGCATATTATTTATATATTGTAATACTGCATTATTTGAGCATTGTGAGGTGTTATATTATTTACATACTGTATTACAGCATTATATGAACACTGGGTGTTGGTGTATTTTTTACATACTCATTTACAACATTATTTGAACACAGTGTGTTGCTAGATTATTTATATGATGCTTTACAGTCTTATATAAGAACTGTGTGGTGTAATTTTATTTAATTATTATATTATAGCATTACTTGAGCACTCTATGGTGTTATATTTTAATATACTGTATTACTGAATTATATGAGCACTGTATGTTGATATATTATTTATGTGCTGCATAACAACATTACATGAGCACTCTGTGGTGTTATATAATTTATATATTGCATTATATGAGCAGTGTGTGGTGTTATGTTATTTATATACTGTGTTACAGCATGATATGAGTACTGTGTGTGGTGTTATTTTATTTATAAACTGCACTGTAGCATTATATGTGCTCTGTGTATTGCTATATTATTGATATACTGTATTACAACATTATATGAGCACTGGTGTTTCATTGTTTATATATAGTATTATAGCATTTTATGTGCTCTGTATGATGTTAGATTCTGTATTACTTCATTATATGAAAACTGTGAGGTGTTATATTATTTATATATTTTATTACTGAATTATATGAGCAGTGTGTGGTGTTATATTATTTATATACTCTATTACAGATTTATTTGAGAACTGCATGGTGTTATATTATTTATATACTGTATTACAGCATTATATGAAAATTGAGTGGTGTTATATTATTTATATACAGCATAATATGAGCACTGTATGGTGTTATATTATTTACATACTCTATTACAGCAATATATGAGCAATGTCTAGTGACATATTTTTTATATACTGTATTACATAATGTGAGAACTGTGAGGTGTTATATTACTTATATACTGTATTACAGCATTAAAAGTAAACTGTTTGGTGTTATATTATTTATATAATGCATTACTGCATTATATTAGCACTGTAGTGTTATGTTATTTACATAATTTATTACAGCATGAGTGGTGTTATATTATTTATATACTGTATTACTACATTATATGAGTTCCATTTGGTGTTATATTATTTATATACTGTATTACAGTAATATATGAGCACTGTTTGGTGTTGTATTACATATATACTGTATTGCAGCATTAAAATTATACTGTGTTGTTTTATTTTTTATATACTGTATTACACAATCATATGAGCACTGTATGGTTTTTTATTATTTATATACTGTAGTACAGCATTATATGAGCACTATTTGTTGTTATATTATTTATATACTGTATTACATCTTTATAATTACACTGTGTGGTTTTATATTATTTGTAAATTGTATTAAAGCATTATATGAGCACTGTATGGTGTTATATTTATAATGTATTACTGCATTATATGAGCAATGTATGGTGTTTTATTATTTATATCCTGTATTAAAGCTATATATGAGCGCTGTTTGGTTTTATATTTTTATATACTGTACTACAGCATTTATTTACACTGTGTGGTGTTTTATTTTTTATATACTGTATTACAGCATCATATGAGAATTCTGTGTTTTTATATTATTTATATACTATATTACAGCATTATTTAAGCACTCTATTATGTTATAATATTTATACACTGTTTTACAGCATTATAAGAGCAGTGTGTGGTGTTATATTATTTATATACTGTATTATTGATTTATATGTGCACTTCATGGTGATATATTATTTATATAATTTATTGCAGCACTAAAATTACACTGTGTAGGTTTGTATTTTTTATATACTATACTACAGTATTACATGAGCACTGCATGATATTTATTTATTTATACTTTATTATTGCATTAAATGAGCACTGTGTTATGTTATATTATTTATATACTGTATTACAGAATTTTATAAGCACTGTGTGGTTTTATATTATTTATATACCGTATAAGTGCTTTGTATGATCTCTGAATGGTGAAATATTTTTTATACTGTATTACAGCATTCTATGAGCACTGTATGGTGTTATATTATTGATATACTGTAATACGTCAAGATATCAATACGGTGTGGTGTTATATTATTTATATACTGTACTACAGCATTATATGAGCATTCTGTGGTGTTATATTATTCATATTCTGTATTACGGCAATATATGAGCACTGTGTGGTGTTAGATTATTTATTTTACTGTATGTTATTTATATAATGTATTACAGCATTAAAATTACACTATGTTTTATTTTTTATATACTGTATTACAGCATCATATCCACACTGAATGGTTTTATATTATTTATATACTGTATTATACCATTATTTGAGCACTGTATAATGTTATATTATTTATATACCGTATTATAGCATTATATGAGCAGTGTGTGGTTTTATACTTTTTTAAATAATGTATGACTATATTATATGAGCAACTTGTGGTTTTATATTAGTTACATACTGTATTACAGAATTTTATGATCACTGTATGGTGATGTATTATTTATATACTCTATAACAGCATTTTATGAGCACTGTTTCGTTTTATGTTATTTATACACTGTATTACAGCATTATTTTAGCACTGTATGGTGTTTTATTATTTATATAATGGAATACTGCTTTATATCAGCACTAAATGGTGTTATACTTTTATATACTGTATTACAGCATTATATGAGCATTGTGTTATATTATTTATATACTGTATTACAACTTTATATGAGCCTTGCATGTTTTTATATTTATATACTGTATCTCAGCATTAAAATTACACTGTGTTTTGTATTTTTTATATACTGTATTAAAGCAGTATATAAAAACTTTTGTTTTTATATTATTTATATACTGTACTACAGAATTATTTGAGCACTGTTTGTTTGTTTGTTTGTTTGTTTGTTTGAGTTGGAAGGGACCTCAAGGGCCATCGAGTCCAACCCCCTGCAAAAGCAGGAATTCCTAAAACATCCCAGCTATATACCTATCCAGTTTCCGCTTGAAGATTTCAATTGATGAAGAACTCACCACCTCCCGTGGCAGCCTATTCCACTCTCTCACTACCCTTACTGTTAGAAAGTTTTTCCTAATGTCTAATCTGAATCTCCTTCCCCTTAGTTTCATCCCATTACTTCTCGTGCTTCCTTCTGCTAATGAGAATAGGGTAGATCCCTCTGCACTGTGACAACCTTTCAGATATTTAAATACCGCTATTAAGTCTCCCCTTAGCCTTCTCTTCTGCAAACTAAGCAGTCCCAATTCTTTTAGCCTCTCCTCGTAGGACATGGTTTGTAGACCTTCCACCATTTTGGTTGCTCTTCTCTGGACCTGCTCCAATGAATCGATGTCTTTCTTAAACTGGGGCGCCCAGAACTGTACACAGTATTCCAGGTGGGGTCTGACCAGGGCAGAGTACAGCGGAATAATTACCTCTCTTGATCTAGCTACAATGCTCGTCTTGATACATCCTAGAATTTGGTTAGCCTTTTTAGCCACCGCACCGCACTGTTGACTCATGTTGAGTTTGCGATCTATTATTATGCCCAGATCCTTTTCCCCTGTACTCTCACTTAGTACTATTCCTCCCATACTATATATGCTTCTTGCATTTCTGTTACCCAGATGTAGAACTTTGCATTTGTCCCTGTTGAATACCATTTTGTTCACCTCAGCCCATTGTTCCAGTGTGTCTAAGTCCTTTTGGATGCACTCTCTCTCCTCTCTAGTGTTGGCCATTCCTCCTATCTTTGTATCATCTGCAAATTTTATTAGTTCCCCATTAGCCCCATCATCCAGATCATTTATAAAAATATTAAAAAGTACTGGGCCCAGGACAGAGCCCTGCGGCACCCCGCTTTTTACTTTCTTCCAGTTTGATGTATAGCCATTTAGAATTACTCGTTGTGCCCGATCATTAAGCCAATTGTGAACCCACCTCACTGATATTTTATCAAAGCCATACTTGATCATTTTTTCAATAAGAATGTTATGTGATACTTTATCAAAGGCCTTACTAAAGTCAAGATATACTATGTCCACTGCATTCCCCTGGTCCAACCATTCAGTGACTTTATGCCTAATAAATCTTGCCAGACTAATCTTATTTCCTTCTATAATAAAGCCGTGCTGGCTTTGATTAATTAAAGCCTTCCCATCCAGGTACCTAATTAAATGTTCTTTAACGATTTGTTCAAAGATTTTTCCTACTATCGAGGTCAGACTTACCGGCCTATAATTTCCTGGGTCGTCCCTATTCCCCTTTTTGTAGATGGGGACCACATTTGCCCTTTTCCAATCTAGAGGGACCACTCCTGTCTCCCATGACTTATTAAAGATTATTGCAAGGGGTTCTGTTATTTCCTCTGCTAATTCTTTTAAAACTCTAGGGTGTAAATCATCCGGTCCTGGGGACTTGGTTTCCTTAATCTTAGCTAAATGTTCTCTTACCAAACCTTCGCTTATAATCAGCTTGGAGTCCTCATTCCCCTCATCACTATCACCATTAATGTTGATATTTCCATCCATTTCTTGGGAGAAGACGGATACAAAATATGAATTTAGTAACTCCACTTGCTGATCCACCATGTTAACTTTTTCACCCTTTTCGTTCTTTAGGACTCCAATGGTTT
Organism: Leptodactylus fallax; assembly: GCA_947044405.1. Taxonomy (NCBI): domain Eukaryota; kingdom Metazoa; phylum Chordata; class Amphibia; order Anura; family Leptodactylidae; genus Leptodactylus; species Leptodactylus fallax. Next base: position 63,050 of record CAMRHE010001344.1, read on the forward strand.
CCTTCACTTTTCTTTTGCTCTTAACATATCCCCAAAAACCTTTTACATTACTCTTAACTTCTTTTGCAAGCTTCAATTCGTATTCAGCCTTGGCTTTTTTAATGCTTATCTTGCAGAGTCTGCAAACTGCTGTATACTCTCCCTTAGATATAGCTCCCATCTTCCACTTGTTGTAAGTTTCCTTTTTCTTTTTTAGTAGGTTATGTAATTTTTTGGTCATCCATCCTGGAGTTTTTAGGTGATTCCCATTTTTCTTGCTTCTAGGTATTGTTAGTTCCTGTGCATTAATGATTTCCCTACGGAAAATTTCCCACCCCTCATGTGCATTTTTGTGCTTAAGTAATTTTCGCCATGGAATTCTACTAACCCTTACCTTTAGGCCCCTAAAATCTGCCCTACTAAAATTGAGTCTTCTAGTCTTTGTCTTCTCAGGTCTTCTTCTTCTTACAACCCCAAACTCGAGTATAGAATGGTCGCTGAATCCCAATGTCCCTGCTACCCTTAATTCCTTAACCATGTCCTCCTTATTAGTTAAAACTAGGTCCAGAATGGATGTTCCTCTTGTGTTTTCTTCTACTAACTGGGCAATGAAATTGTCTGCTAGAGAGGATAAAAATTTGATAGAGCTTTTACTCGTAGCTGTGTGAGTTTCCCAATGAATATCTGGGTAATTAAAGTCTCCCATGATAACAATTTCAAATTTCTTCGAAAGCGTGGTCATTTGCTGTGAAAAAATCTCATCCCTGTCTTCTGTCTGTCCTGGTGGTCTATAATAAACACCTATTATGATGTCCTTATCATTGTTTTTCCCCTGAATTGTTACCCAAATATTTTCCAATAAGTTATCATTTTGTAAAACTGTGATTTCCGTGGAAATGTGATCTTTTTTAACATACAATGCAACTCCTCCCCCTCTGTATAGTGTTATATTATTTATATTCCATATTATAATATTATATGAGCAGTGTGTGGTGTTATATTATTTATATACTCTATTACAGATTTATTTGAGAACTGCATGGTGTTATATTATTTATATACTGTATTACAGCCAGCATTATATCAACATTGAGTGGTGTTATATTATTGCTATAGTGTATTACAACATTATATTTGTTCCATTTGGTGTTATATTATTCATATACTGTATTACAACAATATATGAGCACTGTTTGGTGTTATATTATTTATATACTGTATTGCAGCATTAAAATTACACTGTGTTGTTTTATTTTTTATATACTGTATTACACAATCATATGAGCACTGTATGGTTTTTTATTATTTATATACTGTAGTACAGCATTATTTGAGCACTGTTTGGTGTTATACTATTTATATACTGTATTACATCTTTATAATTACACTGTGCGGTTTTATATTATTTGTAAATTGCATTAAAGCATTATATGAGCACTGTACGGTGTTATATTTATATAATGTATTACTGCATTATATGAGCAATGTATGGTGTTTTATTATTTATATCCTGTATTAAAGCTATATATGAGCGCTGTTTGGTTTTATATTTTTATATACTGTACTACAGCATTTAATTACACTGTGTGTGGTGTTTTATTTTTTTATATACTGTATTACAGCATCATAGGAGGACTCTGTGGTTTTATATTATTTAGATACTATATTACAGCATTATTTGAGCACTCTATTATGTTATAATATTTATACACTCTTTTACAGCATTATAAGAGCAGTGTGTGGTTTTATATTATTTATATACTGTATTATTGATTTATATGTGCACTTCATGGTGATATATTATTTATATAATTTATTGCAGCACTAAAATTACACTGTGTAGGTTTGTATTTTTTATATACTATACTACAGTATTATATGAGCACTGCATGATATTAAATTATTTATATACTGTATTATTGCATTAAATGAGCACTGTGTTATGTTATATTATTTATATACTGTATTACAGAATTTTATAAGCACTGTGTGGTTTTATATTATTTATATACCATATAAGTGCTTTATATGATAACTGAATGGTGAAATATTTTTTATACTGTATTACAGCATTCTATGAGCACTGTATGGTGTTGTATTATTTATATACTGTAATACGTCAATATATCAACACGGTGTGGTGTTATATTATTTATATACTGTACTACAGCATTATATGAGCAGTGTATTTTGCTATATCATTCATAAAATGTATCACTGCATTATATAAGCCATGTCTGAAGTTATATTATTTATACATTAGAATACAGCATAATATGAGCACTGTATGGTGTTATATTATTTACATACTCTATTACAGAAATATATGAGCAATGTCTAGTGACATATTTTTTATATACTGTATTATCAAGAGAATGCCAAGAGTGTGCAAAGCAGTAATCAAAGCAAAAGGTGGCTACTTTGAAGAATCTAGAATATAAGACATATTTTCAATTGTTTCACACTTTTTTGTTAAGTATATAATTCCACATGTGTTAATTCCTAGTTTTGATGCCTTCAGTGTGAATCTACAATTTTTATAGTCATGAAAATACAGAAAACTCTTGGAATGAGAAGGTGTGTCCAAACTTTTGGTCTGTACTGTATATATATATATTTTATTAGTTTTATTTTTAGAACCTTCTATGAGTCTTGAAACACAGGAGGACTCATCGCTAGTTCAATATACCACAATGCTAATACACTGCAGTATATTGGAAAAGCCACTGAGTTATATTACAGGCTGCCTAGTGAGTGTGACTGGAGCATCAGTAGGGTTAATGTTTGTGATCAGTGCAGGTTTTATACAGTACAGTGGAGACCAGTGGCTATGGCCGCTGAGCTCCTGAGTAGCCACCATGTTTATCCCTTTAAGGACACAGCCCAAGAGTGCATTAAGGACCAGGTCTCATTTTTAAAAACTGACATGTGTCACTTTATATGGCAATAACTTTGAGACGCTTTAACTTACACAAGTGATTTTGAGACTGTTTTTTTATACCACATTGTACTTCATGTTAGTGGTAAACACTAATCAATATTTTTGTATTTATTAATAAAAAAATAGGAAATTTGATGGAAATTTGGGAAAAATTGCTTTTTACAAAATGTGCAATGCTCTGCTTTTCAGACAGTCATACCATACAAATACATTAATAAATATTATCTACCATAACTCTGCTTTATATTGGCTCATCTCTTAATTGTCTTTTCATTTAATTTGGAAGTTAGAAGGGTTACAAATATAACAGAAATTTTTCAGATTTACAATAAAATTTCCCAAAGTAGTTTTTAGGGACCATTTCAGTTTTGAAGGGGATTATAAAGGCCTATATATTAGAAACCCCCATAAATCACCCCATTTTCAAAACTGCATCCCTCAAATAATTTTTCAGGTGCCATGTCGAAAGTACCAATACAATGGAAACCCTCAAAAGTTACCCTGTTTTGGAAACTACATCCCTCACAGAACATATGAAGGGGTATAGTGAGCATTTTGACCTCACAGCTGTTTCACAGATTTTATTAACATTGGGACATAAAAATTAAAAATTACTTCTTTTTTCCAATAAATCATCAATTTAGCTCCAAATTTTTCATTTTCACAAGAGGATAAAGGAGAAAAACTTCCCCAAAGTTTGTTACACAATTTCTCCTGAACACAGGAATACCCTCCATGTGGTTGTAAACTGCTGTATGGGTACATGGAGTGGCTCAGAATGGAAAGAGCGCTATTTGCGGGAATAGTTTTGGAATAGAATTTGCTGGAATAGTTTTCATGTACCATGTTGCATTTGCAGAGCCCCTAAAGTATCAGTACAATGGAAACCGCTCAAAAGTGACCCCATTTTAGAAACTACACCCCTCAAGGAATTTCTCAAGGGGTATTATCATTTTGAGCCTAAGACTGCTTCCCAAAAATTAATAAACAAAGTGAAAATTCACTTTTTTAAAGAAATATGTAATTTCAGTGCCCAATACATTGTACCCATTTTGTGTCATCAGAGACCTGCAATCCTAAAACTATTAAGTGGGCTATCCTGGGTACAAAAAAGTTATATATGTGCGTGTAAACTGCTGCTTGGCCACACAGCAGGGCTCAGAAGGGAAGGAGGACTGCGCTTTTTAGCTTTCGGAGTATATATTTTTTTGGACACCATGTTGTTTTTGCAGAGCCCTGGAGGTGCCAGTAAACTGGAATTCCCCAAGAAGTGACCCCATTTTGTAGGGGAAATTTTAGGGTCTCTGCAAATGTGACATGGCGTCCAAAAACCAACAATCTAAATCTGCGGTCCAAAAGCACATATCGCTCCTTCACATTTGCGCCCTGCTGTGTGCCCAAACGGCAGTTTATGCCCACATGTATGACACTGGTGTAGCCAGGGTAACGTACTTAACAATGCCACATGTGGTTATATACTGCTGTTTTGGCACAGCCAGGCACAAAAGGGAAGGAGCGCTATTTTGATTTTGAGTAATCATGCCACTTTTATAGAGCCCCTGCCAATAAAGTGGAATCCACAAACTTGTAACCATTTTGTAAACTACACCCCTGAAGGGATTTATCAAGTGGGGTAGAGAGCATTTTTATGTCTTGAGCATTGCATTAATATAATTTACAGAAATGAATGCGCAGCTGATAATGAAAATTGTAATTTTCCAATACATACGCCATTTCAGTGCCCGATATATTGTACCCAGCTTGTGTCAGCAGAGACATACACTCCAAAAACTGTTAAGCGGGTATCCTGAGCAAAAAAGTTTTTGGAGCGTTCACCATCAGCTGTGTATTAATTTCTGGAAAATAAATTAATGCAACACTTGTGGGTTAAAAATGCTCACTTTACCCCTGGATAAATTCCTTCAGGGGTGTAGTTTCCGAAATGGGGTCACATGTCAGGGGATTCCACCTTGCTGGCATTTCAGGGTTCTGCAAATATGTCATGACATCCAAAAACCAAACCGTCTAAATCTGGGCTCCAAAAACCAAAATAGCGCTCCTTCCCTTCTGCGCCTGGTTGTGTGACCAAACAGCAGTTTATACCCATATATGACATTAAGTACATTATCCTGGATACAAAAGTGTCATACATGTGGGCATAAACTGCAGTTTGGGCACACAGCAGGGTACAGATGTGAAGGAGCGCTATGTTGCTTTTGGAGCGCAAATTTAGATGTTTGATATCTGGATGACATGTCATGTTTGCAGCGCCTCTAAGGTACAAGAAATGTGGAATCCCCTAGGGAGTGACCCCATTTTGAAAACTGCACCCCTCAAAGAATTTATCAAGGAGTGTAGTGAGCATTAGTATCCCAGGCGTGAATGCACAGCAGATTCAGACGCATCAGCTGACTTACTGCATCACAGGCAGGATCAACCAGGCATGTGGAGCTCCTAGCAGCTTGGGGTCATTGGCCAGATCCCAGGCTGCAGATAATGTTTAATGGCACCCCCCAATCTCACCGCAGGGGGTGCCAAGGGAGTCATATACAGTACATGGCGAACCCCGTGTATGCCACGGTCATGTTTGACTACGGCATCCAAGGGGTTAAAACCCCTGATCAGAGCTCAGCTCTGACCGGGAGTTAATTCAGTTACAGAGAACACCCGCCCCCGATGCCGCCTGATCAGATAGTGAGTGGGAGACCAGATTGTGACACACTATTACGTCCATTTGCGCTAAGTACCGGGTGCTCAGGACGTAATAGTACGTCATGTGTTGCTAAGGGGTTAACAATGTGACATTGAACCACTGAACTAGACCCTTAATAATATATGCTACATTTGTAGAGAGGTGTGCACCTTTGAGTACGTTTGGTGTAATCATTCCCTTGTACACTCTATACTGCACAGTACTCTATAGTAAATGTGGGCCATCCAGATAACATATGATCCAAAATGATAATCACAATAATACAAAAATTAATACAGTCATGGCCAAAAGTTTTGAGAATGATACAAATATTAATTTTTACAAAGTCTACTGCTTCAGTTTTTCTAATGGAAATTTGCATATACTCCAGAATGTTATAAAGAGTGATCAGCTTAACAGCAATTACTTGCAAAGTCAATATTTGCCTAGAAAATGAACTTTATCCCCCAAAACACATTTCAACATCATTGCAGCCCTGCCTTAAAAGGACCACCTAACATCGTTTCAGTGATTGCTCCATTAACACAGGTGTGGGTGTTGATGAGGACAGGGCTGGAGATCAATCTGTCATGATTAAGTAAGAATGACACCACTGGACACTTTAAAAGGAGGCTAGTGCTTGCCATCATTGTTTCTCTTCTGTTAACCATGGTTATCTCTAAAGAAACACGTGCAGTCATCATTGCACTGCACAAAAATGGCCTAACTGGGAAGAGTATTGCAGCTAGAAAGATTGCACCTCAGTCAACAATCTATCGCATCATCAAGAACTTCAAGGAGAGAGGTTCCATTGGTGCCAAAAAGGCTCCAGGGAGCCCAAGAAAGACCAGTAAGCGGCAGGACCGTCTCTTAAAAGTGTTTCAGCTGCGGGATCGGGCTACCAGCAGTGCAGAGCTTGCTGAGGAATGGCAGCAGGCAGGTGTGAGTGCATCTGCACGCACTGAGGCGCGGAGACTCTTGGAGCAAGGCCTGGTCTCAAGGAGGGCAGCAAAGAAGCCACTTCTCTCCAGAAAAAACATCAGGGACAGACTGATATTCTGCAAAAGGTACAGGGAGTGGACTGCTGAGGACTGGGGTCAAGTCATTTTCTCTGATGAATCCCCTTTTCGATTGTTTGGAACATCTGGAAAACAGCTTATTCGGAGAAGAAGAGGTGAGCGCTACCACCAGTCTTGTCTCATGCCAACTGTAAAGCATCCTGAAACCATTCATGTGTGGGGTTGCTTCTCAGCCAAGGGAATCGGCTCTCTCACAGTCTTGCCTAAAAACACAGCCATGAATAAAGAATGGTACCAGAATGTCCTCCAAGAGCAACTTCTCCCAACCGTCCAAGAGCAGTTTGGCGCTCAACAATGCCTTTTCCAGCATGATGGAGCACCTTGCCATAAAGCAAAGGTGATAACTAAATGGCTCAGGGAACAAAACATAGAGATTTTGGGTCCATGGCCTGGAAACTCCCCAGATCTTAATCCCATTGAGAACTTGTGGTCAATCATCAAGAGACGGGTGGACAAACAAAAACCAACAAATTCAGACAAAATGAAAGCATTGATTCTGCAAGAATGGACTGCTATCAGTCAGGATTTGGTCCAGAAGTTGATTGAGAGCATGCCAGGGAGAATTGCAGAGGTCCTGAAGAAGAAGGGTCAACACTGCAAATATTGACTTGCTGCATTAACTCATTCTAACTGTCAATATAAGCTTCTGTTACTCATAATATGAATGCAATTCTATTTCTGTATGTGATAAAAACATCTGACAAACACACATAAAAACCAGAGGGCAGCAGATCATGTGAAAATATAATATTTGTGCCATTCTCAAAACTTTTGGCCATGACTGTATATAACTTTTAATTAATTAAAGTTAAAAATCACAACAACATATAACCACCCTAAAAGCAGCACAATTAAATAGTCCTCAAAATATAAAAAAAAAAAATGTATATAGAATTTGGAGACAAAAAAAAAAAAAGCAAACAAAACAGGCACAGCACCCTGAAATAGGAAAAAAGAAACCAGACACTTACCGTGATTCAGATGGTGCCTGTGTTGCTGAAGCAATTACCAGAAGGGGAGAGGGGTGACATAGTCCACGGTTCAATAATAACACCAGTAACAACGGGCTAAATAAGGAAAACACTTGTATCTAAACTGTCCCTATAACACCCTATATAAAACACTAAATAGACCCTAAAGTCCTAACTCGGGGCCACCGCCCTAATTAGCAAGTGCCCCCGACTGGAACCTGCATGTTTCGCTAAACTCATCAGAGGTATGTTTGGCACTCCATATACCTGTGTAGGAATACTTAGCGTTTGAACTGTGCTATCTTCCAACACTTATGGCCACTTTTTGATATACCATGGTGTTGTTTTGTATCTGTGATTAGTTATCTGATATCTGCAATACCTTTAGGAGTTTTATGTACTACTTATATAAAAGTTATATATTAATTTTTGTATTATTGTGATTATCATTTTGGATCATATGTTATCTTGATGGCCCATTTTTTTCGGATAATCTATTGTTGTATATGACCTGTAAGGTCTTGGATTTGGTATTCATCCAGATAACAGCAGGAGCGCGGCCATAATACAAGTGGTTTATTGTATTTTATTACATGATATAATCCTATCCTTATTGTGTAACTGACACAAGTGGCAACAAATGTAATCGCTGTATTCCAGAATAAGAAAGGAAACTTATTATTCCCTTCCCATAAAATGATAGAACATAAGCGTGTGGTGAAGAACCAGCCAACAATCCCCCACAGATCCCTGATCTCAACACCATTGCCAGCCCTAAGTCTCTAGTCTCTGGCCTGCTATATCTCTTTATACGTAACTACTTCAGGACTGGGACTATTTCCCAGATTCAGGGCCTGAAATATTTTCTTGTTTTTTGAACTTGCAGTTTTGAGAGTTATATTTTTTCCATTTGGGTTATTCATATAATTTAGCGTCTGTTTTCGGTGACACATAGGGCTTTGTTTTTATGTTATTCATATTTTTGCTTGTTTCTTTTATATCTGGGAAAATGTAAATGTCTGTTTCTCACATTTCATAGTTTTGTTTTGTTTTTCCTTTTATAGTACAAAGCACTACTAAAAAACTGTTACGATAATTTTTATTTACCTTACACATAGTGTTATGTTTCCAGGGGCGGGGCTAGAACCTGTGATGTGGGCGAGATATTGGCTTTTTTTTAAGTATGTCCAGCACCGATATCAGACCTCCAGAAAACACTTACACATAGTGTAGCTGAACACAAACTGCAATGCATATTATATGTATATATAGACCACACCAACCAGTGTAATTCTAGGTTTACACAGAGGAATCTGCCATGGATTTAGGAGCGTATTCCGACCCCGAATCTGAATCAGTGTCCTGCTCGATCTTGCCATGGATTCTGTGGCTCGAGAGTCCCTGTCGATAAGACCCTTTCATCCGGGCCTAATCAACAGAAAAAAATCCGCAACAGAATACCGATGCACTGCAACGACATTCCGTCATGGCGATTCCACGGCTGAATATATGATGGCTGAAAATAAAGAGGAATTTCACTTCATTTTCCACTGTGTGAACCTAGCCTAAGTTATCTTCTAATATGCATAATGTCACTATTTCAACTGTGTATACTTGGCTCAAATCTTGCATAGGGATTGTCATTTTGTAGCCAAAAAGGGAAATTCTATCGGAGATCGTATTTCTCCAAGTTTTTTATTAACAAATTCTTCATTCCTCCCTGTGGCTACAGGTCAAGGGTTTTCTTAAATGTGGGATCAGGAGATGCAGTGTATGCAAATTTGCAACAGCAAAAAAAGAGTTTGGAATCACATGATGGCATTTCTGTTTTTGACATTAAACGCTTTCCCAATTCTAACAGCAAACAGCTTCTGGGCATCAAAACCTTTCTCTTGTCCATGCTGGTGATGTCACATCATTACGGTTTTATGCAATTAAGACATCACAAAGTAGTGGAGACTGGAGAAAAATCCTATTGCATAGAGAAGCATTTTGGATATTCCAACTGATTACCAGAAACCCATTGTGTGTGGTTTTATATTTTTTACATAATGTATGACTATATTATATGAGCAACTTGTGGTGTTATATTAGTTACATACTGTAATACAGAATTTTATGATCACTGTATGGTGATATATTATTTATATACTGTATTACAGCATTCTATGAGCACTGTATTGTTTTATGTTATTTGTACACTGTATTACAGCTTTATATAAGAAGTGTGTGGTCTTATATTATTTATATACTGTTGTACAGATTTCTATGAGCATTACATGTTGTTATATTAGTTATATACTGTATTATAGTATTAAAATTACAATATGTGGTGTTGTATTTTTTATATACTGTATTACAGCATTATTTTAGCACTGTATGGTGTTTTATTATTTATATAATGGAATACTGCTTTATATCAGCACTGAATGGTGTTATACTTTTATATACTGTATTACAGCATTATATGAGCATTGTGTTATATTATTTATATACTGTATTACAACTTTATATGAGCCTTGCATGTTTTTATATTTATATACTGTATCTCAGCATTAAAATTACACTGTGTTGTTGTATTTTTATATACTGTATTAAAGCAGTATATAAAAACTTGGTTTTATATTATTTATATACTGTACTACAGAATTATTTGAGCACTGTATAGTGTTATATTATTTATATTCCATATTATAATATTATATGAGCAGTGTGTGGTGTTATATTATTTATATACTCTATTACAGATTTATTTGAGAACTGCATGGTGTTATATTATTTATATACTGTATTACAGCATTATATGAACATTGAGTGGTGTTATATTATTTATATACAGCATAATATGAGCACTGTATGGTGTTATATTATTTACATACTCTATTACAGCAATATATGAGCAATGTCTAGTGACATATTTTTTATATACTGCATTACATAATATGAGAACTGTGAGGTGTTATATTACTTAAATACTGTATTACAGCATTAAAAGTAAACTGTTTGGTGTTATATTATTTATATAATGTATTACTGCATTATATGAGCACTGTATGATTTTATATTATTTATATAATGCATTACTGCATTATATGAGCACTGTAGTGTTATGTTATTTACATAATTTATTACAGCATTATATCAGCAGTCTATGGTGGTATATTTTTTATATATTGTAATACTGCATTATTTGAGCATTGTGAGGTGTTGTATTATTTACATACTGTATTACAGCATTATATGAACACTGTGTGTTGGTGTATTTTTTACATACTCATTTACAACATTATTTGAGCACAGTGTGTTGCTAGATTATTTATATAATGCATTACAGTCTTATATAAGAACTGTGTGGTGTTATTTTATTTAATTATTATATTATAGCATTACTTGAGCACTCTATGGTGTTATATGTTAATATACTGTATTACAGAATTATATGAGCACTGTATGTTGATATATTATTTATGTGCTGCATAACAACATTACATGAGCACTCTGTGGTGTTATATAATTTATATATTGCATTATGTGAGCAGTGTGTGGTGTTATGTTATTTATATACTGTGTTACAGCATTATATGAGTATTGTGTGTGGTGTTATTTTATTTATAAACTGCACTGTAGCATTATATGTGCTCTGTGTATTGCTATATTATTGATATACTGTATTACAACATTATATGAGCACTGGTGTTTCATTGTTTATATATAGTATTATAGCATTTTATGTGCTCTGTATGATGTTATATTCTGTATTACTTCATTATAAGAAAACTGTGTGGTGTTATATTATTTATATATTTTATTACTGAATTATATGAGCAGTGTGTGGTGTTATATTATTTATATACTGTAATACTGCATTATTTGAGTACTGTGTGGTGTTATATTATTTATATAATATTTTACAGCATTATATGAGCACTATGTGGTGTTATATTATTTACATACTGTATTACAGCATTATATTAGCACTGTATGGTGGTATATTATTTATGTAGTGTATTATAATATGTGAACACTGTGTGATGTTATATTATTTTTACACAGTATTCCAGCATTATGTGAGCACTGAATAGAGTTATATTATTTATATACTGTATTACAACATTATATGAGCAGTTTGTGGTGTTATCTGATTTACATACTGTAGTACTGAAATATATGAGCAATGTATGGTGGTATATTATTTATATACTGTATTACAGCATTACATCAGCAGTGTGTGGTGGTGGTATAAGATTTATATTCTGTATTACAATATTATATGAGCCCTGTATAGTGTTTTATTATTTATATAATGTAATATAGCATTATTTGAGGACTCCATGGGGTTATATTATTTTGTTACTGTATTACAATAATATATGGGTATTGTGGGGGGGTTTTTTTTTTTTATTTTATTTTAGGGTTTTTTTGGGGGGGGGGGGGGGGTGATTTTTTTTTTTTTTGGGGTTAAAAAATATATGGGGAGGGGTTAAATTTTTTTTTTTTTTTTTTTTTGTATTTTGTTTTTATATTAATTTGTTTTGTTTTTATTTTTATTTTTTTTTTTTTGGGGGGCATTACATGAGAACTGTGTGGTGTTATTTCATTTATATACTGCATTACAGCATTATATAAGCATTGTATAGTGTTATATTATTTACAGTCATATGAAAAAGTTTGGGGCCCCCTATAAATTTTAAATTTTTTTTTTTTCTAAATATTTGGGTGTTTGCAACAGCCATTTCAATTTGATATATCTAATAACTGATGGACACAGTAATATTTCAGGATTGAAATGAGGTTTATTGTATTAACAGAAAATGTGCAATATGCATTAAACCAACATTTGACCGGTGCAAAAGTATGGGCACCTCAACAGAAAAGTGACATTAATATTTAGTAGATCCTCCTTTTGCAAAAATAACAGCCTCTAGTCACTTCCTGTAGCTTTTAATCAGTTCCTGGATCCTGGATGAAGGTATTTTTGACCATTCCTCTTTACAAAACAATTCCAGTTCAGTTAAGTTTGATGGTCGCCGAGCATGGACAGCCCGCTTCAAATTATCCCACAGATGTTCAATGATATTCAGGTCTGGGGACTGGGATGGCCATTCCAGAACATTGTCATTGTTCCTCTGCATGAATGCCTGAGTAGATTTGGAGCTGTGTTTTGGATCATTGTCTTGCTGAAATATCCATCCCCGGCGTAACTTCAAATTCGTCACTGATTCTTGTACATTATTCTCAAGAATCTGCTGATACTGAGTTGAATCCATGCGACCCTCAACTTTAACAAGATTCCGGTGCTGGCATTGGCCACACAGCCCCAAAGCATGATGGAACCTCCACCAAATTTTACAGTGGGTAGCAAGTGTTTTTCTTGGAATGCTGTGTTTTTTTGACGCCATGCATAACGCCTTTTTGTATGACCAAACAACTCAATCTTTGTTTCATCAGTCCACAGGACCTTCTTCCAAAATGAAGCTGGCTTGTCCAAATGTGCTTTTGCATACCTCAGGCGACTCTGTTTGTGGCGTGCTTTCAGAAACGGCTTCTTTCGCATCACTCTCCCATACAGCTTCTTCTTGTGCAAAGTGTGCTGCATTGTTGACCGATGCACAGTGACACCATCTGCAGCAAGATGATGCTGCAGCTCTTTGGAGGTGGTCTGTGGATTGTCCTTGACTGTTCTCACCATTCTTCTTCTCTGCCTTTTTGATATTTTTCTTGGCCTGCCACTTCTGGGCTTAACAAGAACTGTCCCTGTGGTCTTCCATTTCCTTACTATGTTCCTCACAGTGGAAACTGACAGGTTAAATCTCTGAGACAACTTTTTGTATCCTTCCCCTGAACAACTATGTTGAACAATCTTTGTTTTCAGATCATTTGAGAGTTGTTTTGAGGAGCCCATGATGCCACTCTTCAGAGGAGATTCAAATAGGAGAACAACTTGCAATTGGCCACCTTAAATACCTTTTCTCATGATTGGATACACCTGGCTATGAAGTTCAAAGCTCAGTGAGATTACAAAACCAATTTTGTGCTTCAGTAAGTCAGTAAAAAGTAGTTAGGAGTATTCAAATCAATAAAATGATAAGGGTACCCAAATTTTTGCACCGGTCAAATTTTGGTTTAATGCATATTGCACATTTTCTGTTAGTACAATAAACCTCATTTCAATCCTGAAATATTACTGTGTCGATCAGTTATTAGATAATATCAAATTGAAATGGCTGTTGCAAACACCCAAATATTTAGAACTAAAAATGATTAAGATTAATAGGGGTGCCCAAACTTTTTCATATGACTGTATATAATGTGTAAATGAATTACATGAGCACTGTATTGTTCAATTTTTTTTTTTTTTTTTTTAAAATTTATTTTTTCTTTGTTGTGTTTTTTTTTTTTTAAATTTTTTTATATTATTTTTAAAGGACTTTTTTGTGTTTTTTTTTAAATTTTTTATTACTTTTTTATAGGTGTGTTTTGTTTTTTTTTTTTTTTTAAATTATATTATATTATAAAAAAATTATTTTTTTTTTTTTTTTTTTTTTTTTTTATTTTATTATTTCTATTTTTTTTTTTTTTTTTTTTTTTTTTTTTTTTTTTTTTTTTTTTTTTTATTTTTTTTTATTTTTTATTTTTTATTTTTTTATTATATAAAAGGGGTGTGTGGTTTTATATTTTTTACATAATGTATGACTATATTATATGAGCAACTTGTGGTGTTATATTAGTTACATACTGTAATACAGAATTTTATGATCACTGTATGGTGATATATTATTTATGTACTGTATTACAGCATGCTATGAGCACTGTATTGTTTTATGTTATTTGTACACTGTATTACAGCTTTATATAAGAAGTGTGTGGTCTTATATTATTTATATACTGTACTACAGATTTCTAAGAGCATTACATGTTGTTATATTAGTTATATACTGTATTATAGTATTAAAATTACAATATGTGGTGTTGTATTTTTTATATACTGTATTACAGCATTATTTTAGCACTGTATGGTGTTTTATTATTTATATAATGGAATACTGCTTTATATCAGCACTGAATGGTGTTATACTTTTATATACTGTATTACAGCATTATATGAGCATTGTGTTATATTATTTATATACTGTATTACAACTTTATATGAGCCTTGCATGTTTTTATATTTATATACTGTATCTCAGCATTAAAATTACACTGTGTTGTTGTATTTTTTATATACTGTATTAAAGCAGTATATAAAAACTTTTGTTTTTATATTATTTATATACTGTACTACAGAATTATTTGAGCACAGTATAGTGTTATATTATTTATATTCCATATTATAATATTATATGAGCAGTGTGTGGTGTTATATTATTTATATACTCTATTACAGATTTATTTGAGAACTGCATGGTGTTATATTATTTATATACTGTATTACAGCATTATATGAACATTGAGTGGTGTTATATTATTTTTATATACAGCATAATATGAGCACTGTATGGTGTTATATTATTTACATACTCTATTACAGCAATATATGAGCAGTGTCTAGTGACATAAAAAAAAGAAGATTTTTTATATACTGTATTACATAATGTGAGAACTGTGAGGTGTTATATTACTTATATACTGTATTACAGCATTAAAAGTAAACTGTTTGGTGTTATATTATTTATATAATGCATTACTGCATTATATGAGCACTGTAGTGTTATGTTATTTACATAATTTATTACAGCATTATATCAGCAGTCTATGGTGGTATATTATTTATATATTGTAATACTGCATTATTTGAGCATTGTGAGGTGTTATATTATTTACATACTGTATTACAGCATTATATTACCACGTGTATGGTGGTATATTATTTATGTATAGTATTATAATATGTGAACACTGTGTGATGTTATATTATTTTTACACAGTATTCCAGCATTATGTGAGCACTGGTGTTTCATTGTTTATATATAGTATTATAGCATTTTATGTGCTCTGTATGATGTTATATTCTGTATTACTTCATTATATTAAAACTGTGTGGTGTTATATTATTTATATATTTTATTACTGAATTATATGAGCAGTGTGTGGTGTTATATTATTTATATACTGTATTACAGCAATAAATGAGCACAGTATGGTGTTATTTTATTTATATACTGTTTTACTGAATTATATGAGCACTGTGTGGTGTTATATTATTTATACACTGTATTACAGCATTATGTGAACACTGTGGTGTTATAATATTCATAGAATGTATTACTGCATTATATGAGCACTGTATGGTGTTATGTTATTTCAATACTGTATTTCAGGATTATACGGGCACTGTATGGTGTTATATTATTTATATACTGTAATACTGCATTATTTGAGTACTGTGTGGTGTTATATTATTTATATAATATTTTACAGCATTATATGAGCACTATGTGGTGTCATATTATTTACATACTGTGTTACAGCATTATATTACCACTGTATGGTGGTATATTATTTATGTACTGTATTATAATATGTGAACACTGTGTGATGTTATATTATTTTTACACAGTATTCCAGCATTATGTGAGCACTGGTGTTTCATTGTTTATATATAGTATTATAGCATTTTATGTGCTCTGTATGATGTTATATTCTGTATTACTTCATTATAAGAAAACTGTGTGGTGTTATATTATTTATATATTTTATTACTGAATTATATGAGCAGTGTGTGGTGTTATATTATTTATATACTGTATTACAGCAATAAATGAGCACAGTATGGTGTTATTTTATTTATATACTGTTTTACTGAATTATATGAGCACTGTGTGGTGTTATATTATTTATACACTGTATTACAGCATTATGTGAACACTATGTGGTGTTTTAATATTTATATAATGTTTTACTGCATTATATGAGCACTGTATGGTGTTATGTTATTTCAATACTGTATTTAAGGATTATATGAGCACTGTATGGTGCTATATTATTTATATACTGTAATACTGCATTATTTGAGTACTGTGTGGTGTTATATTATTTATATAATATTTTACAGCATTATATGAGCACTATGTGGTGTTATATTATTTACATACTGTATTACAGCATTATATTAGCACTGTATGGTGGTATATTATTTATGTACTGTATTATAATATGTGAACACTGTGTGATGTTATATTATTTTTACACAGTATTCCAGCATTATGTGAGCACTGAATAGAGTTATATTATTTATATACTGTATTACAACATTATATGAGCAGTTTGTGGTGTTATCTGATTTACATACTGTAGTATTGAAATATATGAGCACTGTATGGTGGTATATTATTTTATATACTGTATTACAGCATTACATCAGCAGTGTGTGGTGGTGGTATAAAATTTATATTCTGTATTACAATATTATATGAGCCCTGTAGTGTTTTATTATTTATATAATGTAATATAGCTTTATTTGAGCACTCCATGGTGTTATATTATTTTGATACTGTATTACAATAATATATGGACATTGTATAGTGTCATTTTATTTATATATTATATTAAAGCATTATTTGGGCACAGTATGGTGTAAGTTTATGTATTTACAGAATTAAATGAGCACAGCATAATGTTATATTGTTTATATAATAAGTAAACAAATGTAGAGTAACTAAATGTGCTCAAATATACTATCAAAGAGAAAAAACAACAAACTAGCACTAATACCTAAAATATAACCTTTAATAATCTGATTAAAAAGTGTACAATGCACTACAAAGAAAATGACGTCTGTAGTGTTGCTGCATGTGGCGGGATTAAGCAGACAACAGCACATAAGTAGCTTTCACTGGTGTGATCTATGTGGCCACATGCCCCTGTCCGTTAAATTACGTAGGTAAAACTATACGAGAATTTAGACGCAGAATACTTGACCATGTAGGCTATATCACACGGAGAGAAGATCGCACCCTCTCTACCCATGTATGGGAATATCATGGAGTTGACCCTAAGTCTCTGACCTTTCAAGGTATAGAACGAGTATGTCCCCCAATGAGAGATGGTAACTGGGATCGGTTGATCCTACAACATGAGACCAGGCGTATTTTTCAATTTCAGAGTGTGAAACCTAAAGGCCTGAATGATTCACTCTCTTTTGCATCATTTATATAATTATGGTTTCATCTGCATTTTACATCTATTTAGTCTTTTTTTTATAGCAATATTAGTTTTCATTCAACTCTATGGTTTATTATTATGCTTTACCCAAATATATTTTGTTTATTTTACTGATGTTTTACATCTTTGGGTATTTCTCTTCTATTGATGGGATATAACAATTAAAACAGTACATAACTTTATGCACTGCTGTGGTGGCTGGTTTATCTTTGCCACTTTAGTACATATTAGTGTACATATCAATGTTTCCCTAGTCCAGTCATTTACCCGTTCTTACAGACTTATACTTGTATTTTGCATTCGTTATCTTAAGTAAATCTGATTGTGATCTTGAAAGGTTCTTTTCTATTTACTTTATTGCAGTCTTGTTTTCATTCACCATTTTCTCTTTTTTACATTTGTTGTTCAGCGTCTCCTCTCCATGGAAACCTGTTTTCCCCTGCATGACAAACCTCCGGACGAGGTGGGCGGTGTATAGTGTCATTTTATTTATATATTATATTACAGAATTAAATGAGCACAGCATAATGTTATATTGTTTATATAATGTATTATTGCATTATATCAATACTGTGTAGTGTTATATTATTTATATACTGCATTACAGCATTATATAAGCATTGTATAGTGTTATATTATTTATATAATGTGTAAATGAATTACATGAGCACTGTATTGTTATATTTTTATATACTGTATTATAGCATTATATGAGCACCTAGTGGTGTTATAATAATTTCATACTGTATTACATGTTTATGTGGAAATTTTTTGGTGTTATTTTATTTAGATTTTATATAACAGCATTATTTCAGCTGTCTGTGGTCTTATTTTATTTATATACTGTATAACAATTATATGAGCACAGCCATGTGTTATATTATTTATGCGCTGTGTCACTGCATTATATGAGCACTGTGTGGTGTTATATTACTTATATACTGTATTACAGCTTTATATGAGCACTGTATGGTGTTTTATTTTTTATGTATTGTATTGCTGCATTATCTGAGCACTCTGTAATGTTATATTATTTATGTACTCTATTACAGCATTATATGAGCATTTTGTGGTTTTATATTTATATACTGTATTACAGCATTAAAAATACACTGTGTGGTGTTGTATTTTTATTTACTGTATTATAGAATTATATGATCACTGTATGGTTATATATTATTTATATACTGTATTACAGCATTCTATGAGCACTGTATTGTTTTATGTTATTTATACACTGTATTACAGCTTTATATAAGAAGTGTGTGGTCTTATATTATTTATATACTGTACTACAGATTTCTGTGAGCATTATATGTTGTTATATTAGTTATATACTGTATTATAGTAATAAAATTACAATATGTGGTGTTGTATTTTTTATATACTGTATTACAGCATTATTTTAGCACTGTATGGTGTTTTATTATTTATATAATGGAATACTGCTTTATATCAGCACTGAATGGTGTTATACTTTTATATACTGTATTACAGCATTATATGAGCATTATGTTATATTATTTATATACTGTATTACAACTTTATATGAGCCTTGCATGTTTTTATATTTATATACTGTATCTCAGCATTAAAATTACACTGTGTTGTTGTATTTTTATATACTGCATTAAAGCAGTATATAAAAACTTTTGTTTTTATATTATTTATATACTGTACTACAGAATTATTTCAGCACTGTATAATGTTATAATATTTATATTCCATATTATAATATTATATGAGCAGTGTGTGGTGTTATATTATTTATATACTCTATTACAGATTTATTTGAGAACTGCATGGTGTTATATTATTTATATACTGTATTACAGCCAGCATTATATGAACATTGAGTGCAGTTATATTATTTTTATACTGTATTACAACATTATATTTGTTCCATTTGGTGTTATATTATTTATATACTGTATTACAGCAATATATGAGCACTGTTTGGTGTTATATTATTTATATACTGTATTGCAGCATTAAAATTACACTGTGTTGTTTTATTTTTTTGTATACTGTATTACACAATCATATGAGCACTGTATGGTTTTTATTATTTATATACTGTAGTACAGCATTATATGAGCACTGTTTGGTGTTATACTATTTATATACTATATTACATCTTTATAATTACACTGTGCGGTTTTATATTATTTGTAAATTGCATTAAAACATTATATGAGCACTGTATGGTGTTATATTTATATAATGTATTACTGCATTATATGAGCAATGTATGGTGTTTTATTATTTATATCCTGTATTAAAGCTATATATGAGCGCTGTTTGGTTTTATATTTTTATATACTGTACTACAGCATTTAATTACACTGTGTGGTGTTTTATTTTTTTATATACTGTATTACAGCATCATAGGAGGACTCTGTGGTTTTATATTATTTAGATACTATATTACAGCATTATTTGAGCACTCTATTATGTTATAATATTTATACACTGTTTTACAGCATTATAAGAGCAGTGTGTGGTGTTATATTATTTATATAATGTATTATTGATTTATATGTGCACTTCATGGTGATATATTATTTATATAATTTATTGCAGCACTAAAATTACACTGTGTAGTTTTGTATTTTTTATATACTATACTAGAGTATTATATGAGCACTGCATGATATTAAATTATTTATATACTGTATTATTGCATTAAATGAGCACTGTGTTATGTTATATTATTTATATACTGTATTACAGAATTTTATAAGCACTGTGTGGTTTTATATTATTTATATACCATATAAGTGCTTTATATGATCACTGAATGGTGAAATATTTTTTATACTGTATTACAGCATTCTATGAGCACTGTATGGTGTTGTATTATTTATATACTGTAATACGTCAATATATCAACACGGTGTGGTGTTATATTATTTATATACTGTACTACAGCATTATATGAGCATTCTGTGGTGTTATATTATTCATTTACTGTATTACGGCAATATATGAGCACTGTATGGTGTTAGATTATTTATACGGAAAAAAACTGCATTAGATCAGCTCTTTGTGGTGTTATAGTTTTTTTATATATAGTATTACCACATTATATGAGCACTATGTGGTAATAAATTATTTTTTTACTGTACTACAGCATTATATGAGCAGTGTATTTTGTTATATCATTCATAAAATGTATCACTGCATTATATAAGCCATGTCTGAAGTTATATTATTTATACATTAGAATACAGCATAATATGAGCACTGTATGGTGTTATATTATTTACATACTCTATTACAGAAATATATGAGCAATGTCTAGTGACATATTTTTTATATACTGTATTATCAAGAGAATGCCAAGAGTGTGCAAAGCAGTAATCAAAGCAAAAGGTGGCTACTTTGAAGAATCTAGAATATAAGACATATTTTCAGTTGTTTCACACTTTTTTGTTAAGTATATAATTCCACATGTGTTCATTCATAGTTTTGATGCCTTCAGTGTGAATCTATAATTTTTATAGTCATGAAAATACAGAAAACTCTTGGAATGAGAAGGTGTGTCCAAACTTTTGGTCTGTACTGTATACTATATATATTTTATTAGTTTTATTTTTAGAACCTTCTATGAGTCTTGAAACACAGGAGGACTCATCGCTAGTTCAATATACCACAATGCTAATGCACTGCAGTATATTGGAAAATCCACTGAGTTATATTACAGGCTGCCTAGTGAGTGTGACTGGGGCATCAGTAGGGTTAATGTTTGTGATCAGTGCAGGTTTTATACAGTACAGTGGAGACCAGTGGCTATGGCCGCTGAGCTCCTGAGTAGCCACCATGTTTATCCCTTTAAGGACACAGCCCAAGAGTGCATTAAGGACCAGGTCTCATTTTTAAAAACTGACATGTGTCACTTTATATGGCAATAACTTTGAGACGCTTTAACTTACACAAGTGATTTTGAGACTGTTTTTTTATACCACATTGTACTTCATGTTAGTGGTAAACACTAATCAATATTTTTGTATTTATTAATAAAAAAATAGGAAATTTGATGGAAATTTGGGAAAAATTGCTATTTACAAAATGTGCAATGCTCTGCTTTTCAGACAGTCATACCATACAAATACATTAATAAATATTATCTACCATATCTCTGCTTTATATTGGCTCCTCTCTTAATTGTCTTTTCATTTAATTTGGAAGTTAGAAGGGTTACAAATATAACAGAAATTTTTCAGATTTACAATAAAATTTCCCAAACTAGTTTTTTAGGGACCACTTCAGTTTTGAAGGGGATTATAAAGGCCTATATATTAGAAACCCCCATAAATCACCCCATTTTCAAAACTGCATCCCTCAAATAATTTTTCAGGTGCCATGTCGCAAGTACCAATACAATGGAAACCCTCAAAAGTTACCCTGCTTTGGAAACTACATCCCTCACAGAACATATGAAGGGGTATAGTGAGCATTTTGACCTCACAGCTGTTTCACAGATTTTATTAACATTGGGACATAAAAATTAAAAATTACTTCTTTTTTCCAATAAACCATCAATTTAGCTCCAAATTTTTCATTTTAACAAGAGGATAAAGGAGAAAAACTTCCCCAAAGTTTGTTACACAATTTCTCCTGAACACAGGAATACCCTCCATGTGGTTGTAAACTGCTGTATGGGTACATGGAGTGGCTCAGAATGGAAAGAGCGCTATTTGCGGGAATAGTTTTGGAATAGAATTTGCTGGAATAGTTTTCATGTACCATGTTGCATTTGCAGAGCCCCTAAAGTATCAGTACAATGGAAACCGCTCAAAAGTGACCCCATTTTAGAAACTACACCCCTCAAGGAATTTCTCAAGGGGTATTATCATTTTGAGCCTAAGACTGCTTCCCAAAAATTAATAAACAAAGTGAAAATTCACTTTTTTAAAGAAATATGTAATTTCAGTGCCCAATACATTGTACCCATTTTGTGTCATCAGAGACCTGCAATCCTAAAACTATTAAGTGGGCTATCCCGGGTACAAAAAAGTTATATATGTGCGTGTAAACTGCTGCTTGGCCACACAGCAGGGCTCAGAAGGGAAGGAGGACTGCGCTTTTTAGCTTTCGGAGTATATATTTTTTTGGACACCATGTTGTTTTTGCAGAGCCCTGGAGGTGCCAGTAAACTGGAATTCCCCAAGAAGTGACCCCATTTTGTAGGGGAAATTTTAGGGTCTCTGCAAATGTGACATGGCGTCCAAAAACCAACAATCTAAATCTGCGGTCCAAAAGCACATATCGCTCCTTCACATTTGCGCCCTGCTGTGTGCCCAAACGGCAGTTTATGCCCACATGTATGACACTGGTGTACCCAGGGTAACGTACTTAACAATGCCACATGTGGTTATATACTGCTGTTTTGGCACAGCCAGGCACAAAAGGGAAGGAGCGCTATTTTGATTTTGAGTAATCATGCCACTTTTATAGAGCCCCTGCCAATAAAGTGGAATCCACAAACTTGTAACCATTTTGTAAACTACACCCCTGAAGGGATTTATCAAGTGGGGTAGAGAGCATTTTTATCTCTTGAGCATTGCATTAATTTAATTTACAGAAATGAATGCGCAGCTGATAATGAAAATTGTAATTTTTCCAAACATACGCCATTTCAGTGCCCGATATATTGTACCCAGCTTGTGTCAGCAGAGACACACACTCCAAAAACTGTTAAGCGGGTATCCTGAGCAAAAAAGTTTTTGGAGCGTTCACCATCAGCTGTGTATTAATTTCTGGAAAATAAATTAATGCAACACTTGTGGGTTAAAAATGCTCACTTTACCCCTGGATAAATTCCTTCAGGGGTGTAGTTTCCGAAATGGGGTCACATGTCAGGGGATTCCACCTTGCTGGCATTTCATGGTTCTGCAAATATGTCATGACATCCAAAAACCAAACCGTCTAAATCTGGGCTCCAAAAACCAAAATAGCGCTCCTTCCCTTCTGCGCCTGGTTGTGTGACTAAACAGCAGTTTATACCCATATATGACATTAAGTACATTATCCTGGATACAAAAGTGTCATACATGTGGGCATAAACTGCAGTTTGGGCACACAGCAGGGTACAGATGTGAAGGAGCGCTATGTGGCTTTTGGAGCGCAATTTTAGATGTTTGATATCTGGATGACATGTCATGTTTGCAGCGCCTCTAAGGTACAAGAAATGTGGAATCCCCTAGGGAGTGACCCCATTTTGAAAACTGCACCCCTCAAAGAATTTATCAAGGAGTGTAGTGAGCATTAGTATCCCAGGTGTGAATGCACAGCAGATTCAGACGCATCAGCTGACTTCCTGCATCACAGGCAGGATCAACCAGGCATGTGGAGCTCCTAGCAGCTTGGGGTCATTGGCCAGATCCCAGGCTGCAGATAATGTTTAATGGCACCCCCCAATCTCACCGCAGGGGGTGCCAAGGGAGTCATATACAGTACATGGCGAACCCCGTGTATGCCACGGTCATGTTTGACTACGGCATCCAAGGGGTTAAAACCCCTGATCAGAGCTCAGCTCTGACCGGGGGTTAATTCAGTTACAGAGAACACCCGCCCCCGATGCCGCCTGATCAGATAGTGAGTGGGAGATCAGATTGTGACACACTATTACGTCCATTTGCGCTAAGTACCGGGTGCTCAGGACGTAATAGTACGTCATGTGTTGCTAAGGGGTTAACAATGTGACATTGAACCACTGAACTAGACCCTTAATAATATATGCTACATTTGTAGAGAGGTGTGCACCTTTGAGTACGTTTGGTGTAATCATTCCCTTGTACACTCTATACTGCACAGTACTCTATAGTAAATGTGGGCCATCCAGATAACATATGATCCAAAATGATAATCACAATAATACAAAAATTAATATATAACTTTTAATTAATTAAAGTTAAAAATCACAACAACATATAACCACCCTAAAAGCAGCACAATTAAATAGTCCTCAAAATATAAAAAAAAAATGTATATATAATTTGGAGACAAAAAAAAAAAAAAGCAAACAAAACAGGCCCGGCAGCCTGAAATAGGAAAAACCAACCAGACACTTACCGTGATTCAGATGGTGCCTGTGTTGCTGAAGCAAATACCAGAAGGGGAGAGGGGTGACATAGTCCACGGTTCAATAATAACACCAGTAACAACGGGCTAAATAAGGAAAACACTTGTATCTAAACTGTCCCTATAACACCCTATATAAAACACTAAATAGACCCTAAAGTCCTAACTCGGGGCCACCGCCCTAATTAGCAAGTGCCCCCGACTGGAACCTGCATGTTTCGCTAAACTCATCAGAGGTATGTTTGGCACTCCATATACCTGTGTAGGAATACTTAGCGTTTGAACTGTGCTATCTTCCAACACTTATGGCCACTTTTTGATATACCATGGTGTTGTTTTGTATCTGTGATTAGTTATCTGATATCTGCAATACCTTTAGGAGTTTTATGTACTACTTATATAAAAGTTATATATTAATTTTTGTATTATTGTGATTATCATTTTGGATCATATGTTATCTGGATGGCCCATTTTTTGCGGATAATCTATTGTTGTATATGACCTGTAAGGTCTTGGATTTGGTATTCATCCAGATAACAGCAGGAGCGCGGCCATAATACAAGTGGTTTATTGTATTTTATTACATGATATAATCCTATCCTTAATGTGTAACTGACACAAGTGGCAACAAATGTAATCGCTGTATTCCAGAATAAGAAAGGAAACTTATTATTCCCTTCCCATAAAATGATAGAACATAAGCGTGTGGTGAAGAACCAGCCAACAATCCCCCACAGATCCCTGATCTCAACACCATTGCCAGCCCTAAGTCTCTAGTCTCTGGCCTGCTATATCTCTTTATACGTAACTACTTCAGGACTGGGACTATTTCCCAGATTCAGGGTCTGAAATATTTTCTTGTTTTTTGAACTTGCAGTTTTGAGAGTTATATTTTTTTTTCATTTGGGTTATTCATATAATTTAGCGTCTGTTTTCGGTGACACATAGGGCTTTGTTTTTATGTTATTCGTATTTTTGCTTGTTTCTTTTATATCTGGGAAAATGTAAATGTCTGTTTCTCACATTTCATAGTTTTGTTTTGTTTTTCCTTTTATAGTACAAAGCACTACTAAAAAACTGTTACGATAATTTTTATTTACCTTACACATAGTGTTATGTTTCCAGGGGCGGGGCTAGAACCTGTGATGTGGGCGAGATATTGGCTTTTTTTTTAAGAATGTCCAGCACCGATATCAGACCTCCAGAAAACACTTACACATAGTGTAGCTGAACACAAACTGCAATGCATATTATATGTATATATAGACCACACCAACCAGTGTAATTCTAGGTTCACACAGAGGACTCCGCCATGGATTTAGGAGCGTATTCCGACCCCGAATCTGAATCAGTGTCCTGCTCGATCTTGCCATGGATTCTGTGGCTCGAGAGTCCCTGTCGATAAGACCCTTTCATCCGGGCCTAATCAACAGAAAAAAAATCCGCAACAGAATACCGATGCACTGCAACGACATTCCGTCATGGCGATTCCACGGCTGAATATATGATGGCTGAAAATAAAGAGGAATTTCACTTCATTTTCCACTGTGTGAACCTAGCCTAAGTTATCTTCTAATATGCATAATGTCACTATTTCAACTGTGTATACTTGGCTCAAATCTTGCATAGGGATTGTCATTTTGTAGCCAAAAAGGGAAATTCTATCGGAGATCGTATTTCTCCAAGTTTTTTATTAACAAATTCTTCATTCCTCCCTGTGGCTACAGGTCAAGGGTTTTCTTAAATGTGGGATCAGGAGACGCAGTGTATGCAAATTTGCAACTGCAAAAAAAGAGTTTTTAATCACATGATGGCATTTCTGTTTTTGACATTAAACGCTTTCCCAATTCTAACAGCAAATACATCATGTATATTATCAAGTGTTCCATCTGTAGCCTTAAATATGTGAGTTACTCTATTCCTAACCCTAAGGCCAGAATTTAAGAACATATATCAGATGCAATGAAGAATAAAAACACTGCCGCTTCTGGGCATCAAAACCTTTCTCTTGTCCATGCTGGTGATGTCACATCATTACGGTTTTATGCAATTAAGACATCACAAAGTAGTGGAGACTGGAGAAAAATCCTATTGCATAGAGAAGCATTTTGGATATTCCAACTGATTACCAGACACCCAATGGGTTTCAATTTCAAAACTGATCTCACATTATTACTGATATTGTAGTTCCAATTCACATTGTTGAATTACCACCACCATTCTTCTTGTTTATATATTTTGTTTGATTGTGTTACAATTCATCTTTTTTCCGTGTTTTATATTACATGCTTCTGTGTGATTAAAGTCTAATATAGCGGCTAACATTATACGGGATTCTTTTATATGTGTCTTCTTAGATTCATTATTTATATATATTTTTTCGCATCTAGATTATCTTTCATTATCTTTACAATTTTCTGTTTTGCTCTTTCATTTTGAAGTGTCACCTTTTTATTATTCTCTGGAATTATGTATCATTCTAATAATGCCGCCATTCCATGCGTATTGTACTATAAAACATGCACCGCGCTGTCTATTAACCTGGGCTACTCCACATGATAGCGTTGCCTAGTCTTCGGGTTTCTAGGCTGTGTCTATTGGCTGATACACCCGGCTGGGTTGCACCAGGTGACGTGTTGCCTACATACCTAGCTCTGGAACAAGTGAAAAGGGTTTCCTATGTAGATAAACATTTTTTAACAGTTTCAAAAATTTTCTCTAACCATCTTAGTAGTGACAATATGTTGTCTTGATCATATTAGGTTGTGTAAAGGAACCTTTATAACTACTTTTATTTTTAATTACAAGTCTCCTATAGGTTATTTAAATACATGAAAAAAAAAGTTACAAAAATTCAGGACTAAAGGTTTAACACATTGTCCAAAAGTATCCTTGATCATCCATATGTTTAGTACTCCATATGCCAGTACCCAAAAAATCCTGTGTTTGCTTGTTGCTCCCTGTATAGGCTTGGCTGTGACATGTGCCCCAATGCTGTGAGATACTTGGTGGTCCGGCACTGATAGCAGAGGTCCAGGGACGTCACACAGTTTGGCTGGTGTAAGGTCCTGGGATGTCACACACTGTTTTGTTAGGAGGAAAAGAAGGAATTGTGACCTGTATGGGAAGGTTGCTGCAGGGTCTGAGGCTGAAGATTTGGCCAGATCTGTGGATTCTAGAGGGGCCTGTATCTTTAGGGAGATAAGGAAATTCCAGAAATATATAAAGTATGTCCATAAAGAATGTAGGGGGCGAGGTCATATTGGTAGATCATATCCCGTCTTGTGACCACTGTTCTGGATCTTCATTGCATCAATAGTAATCCGACTTACATCCACTGTAAAGAAGAAGCCTTTGGTCTGAGGTTTAGCCGGATCTTTCAGAACCTGGAATACATAAAGAAATAAAAAAATAAAAAAAATCAGGCAATGGTTAAAAACTAAATACCTAATTTTCCTAAAAGTAAAAAGACTGTCTTAATTTTGAAAGTAAATGAATAATTGTGTAAATGTGACATAATTCTCCCACTTGTTGCACTACATACTAGCTGTATACATCCATCTTATGTTTCCTCATCACTACTGCAGAAATAAATTTTTATAACATGACATTTCCTAGTAAATCTTCTCATACATGTAGTGTCCCCTCCTGATAACCAGCCATGATGTCCTTATTGTGGTCGGGTTATCTTCTCATACATGTTGTAGTGTCCCCTCCTGTAACCAGCCGTGTCCTTGTGGTCGGGTCCATACGTGGTCCTCCTGATAACCAGCCATGATGTCCTTATTGTGGTCAGGTTATCTTCTCATACATGTAGTGTCTGGTTCACAATAAGGACAACATGGCTGGCCATAGATTAAAAAAAAAAAAAAAGCAATTGACCAAAAAGGTGCTGCGGTGAGCAGGGTAAAAATGTATTCCTAGAATAAAGAATTACTGGTCTTAGTAGTAAAATAGGACAATACATTACAGGTTCATACTTAACCCTTTCTCAAGTCCAAAATGGCACACAGATAACAGCATGTTTAACCCCTTCCTGACATCCATTGTACTATTACAGCAAATATCAGGTCTTTAAAGATGGTGGCTGTTCTGCTGCAGCGCAGCCACTGTAGTTACCGGGTCTCCACTGTATTGTGAAGTGGAGACCCAGATCTAATGCCTGCGATTAGAGTTTTCTCTGATTGCGGGCATTGCTACTCAGGACCCTTCCCCAAAGTAAAAAAAAGTCCCCGGGGCCAGTCCCCTTTATTATTGAAGGATGATGCTAGCACGGCAAGATCAGGGGAGCCGTCCTATTCCTATGGCAGCCTGGAGCCTAATAAGGCTCCCAGGCCGGTTACTGGAATGTAACTATTGAGGCTGGGCTAAAATCAGTCTATGACCAGCCTCAAGAGCCAAGTAGCAAAAAACCCTTGGAGTGCAATACAGTTGTATTGCAATCTACGGAACATGCAAAGTTTTTTAAAATATAAAAACATTTCAAATCCCCTCCCCCTCCTTTTCCGAAATTTGAATTTAAAGTCAATAAAAAAAAAACGTTCTACATCTGGGAAGAGATAAAATGTTTTTCTTTGTGTTTACAGCTGGTTTCCTGCTTGTAACCTTGGTTGTGGTCCATGAGTTCCTAGATCTGGTAAAACCTCTGTGGGAATGTTCGGTTACTACTCCTTGTTCCATTCTTTTCTCACTGGCCACCTAATGCTCGATTTTATTTCTACTCTTTCTGGTTTTACATCTGGAAACAATGTACCAAAACAAAGGAAATGCTCATAACAATATGGATTAATAAAGAAGTGTTTGCTTTACTAACCTGCAGTAGTGGAGCTGTAGCAGGGCGTGACTGCTCTGACCACATAAGAGGCAAATCTGCAGCAACTCTAGTGTTATATAGGAAATACTGCAGAGGGTTATGGGAAATTTCTATGGTATAAAAGGATTCAATTAGACAGCAAACTGGGTTGGTGTGATTTTTTTTTTTTTTATAATTATTTTTCGTGTTGGATGAGTTAACATATTTATATTTTTTTTTTTATACTCAGTATAGCTATTTTCTGATTAATTCTTTTTTTTTTTACTTTCCAAAACAAACTTCTTTGAATTTCTTTTCATGTGTTTTTTTTTTTTACA
The DNA here is from genome assembly GCA_947044405.1 of Leptodactylus fallax. NCBI lineage: Eukaryota > Metazoa > Chordata > Amphibia > Anura > Leptodactylidae > Leptodactylus > Leptodactylus fallax. The sequence continues at coordinate 93,089 of CAMRHE010001344.1, forward strand.
AAATCCCATGCTTTACAATATCCCTGTGTCTGAAAACGCCCAGTCTACAAACATATAAAAATATTTTTCCCATACAGTGAATGCCATAGTGGGGGGAAAAAAAAAACCAAAAGAGCCAAACCAGCTTTTTTGTGTTTCGCTGCCCTTAAAAATGAATAAAAAGCAATCAAAGCATCAGACATTCCCCCAAAATTGTGTAATTAAAAAGTAAATCTGGCCCAGCAGAAAGACACATTATGTATTCCTTTACATGAAAATATATAAAAAAGTTACGATTGTCAGAATATGGTGACTCCAAGAATTTTTTTTTTTTTTGCAAAGTTTTTTTAAAGAATTTAAACAGAAAAAAATATATAAATTTGATATCCCTGAAATTGTACCAACCCATAGAATACAAGTGACTTGTCATGTTGGCTGCAGAGTGAAAGCTGTAAAAACAAAGCCTGAAAAACACAGTTTTTCTCCAATTCCACCTCATTCTGATTTTTTTCTAGCTTCCCAGTACTGCATAAGGAATATTAAGTGATTCCATTACAAAGTACAACTTGTCTTCCAAACATTAAGCTATGGCTCATGTGTCTGTGAATGGAAAAATAGCAAAGTTTTGGGTTTTGGAAGGCGGGAGTCATAAACAAAAATAAAAAATAAACAAGTCTGTGGTGGGAAGGGGTTAAATAACATTTATTGGGGGTATTACAAGATATGAAAAATATGGTAATACATTTCATCATGTCTAAGGTGAGGTGAAGCTGTAGAGGGCACAATCACACACAGAAAGATAAGAAATGAGAACCAAAATATAATATAATAAAAGTTCTGACTGAATATTAATGAAACTATAATAAACTACAACTACAGAAGTTGACATAGACCAAAAAGGTGGAAGGATTGAAGTCTTTATAGATAGTATAGGGTCTCCCCACTAGAGGTCCTCAGAGCTCAGCATAATACGTCTTGCTCACAAATAGTTGCATTAATGTAGAAGAGCCACAAGATGTCGCCCAATCGTTCATTATCTTCATCTTAACAAAGGGAGGAAGAGAAGTAAAATATCACAAAGGGGAAGAAAACAGCAGGTAAGAACAGAGAGTATATAGAGAGGAAACCTACAGATTAAATAATATGGTTGAAACTAAATAAAGAATAGAAATAGATTGTGCTTTTAGCTGTGATAGTTTCACCTTTAGGTCTGATCGTCTGTAGATTATACATCCAATAGATCTGTCTGTTTGGTAACAGTTCAGATCTCTTCTTGTCCATCTTCAGAATATGATCTATTGGGATGATCGTGATGGAATGGAGATCCTGAGGATGAGAATTACAGCAGTGTCTGGACAAGCCCTTATAACCTTCTTAAAGGAATCCTCTTCTGTGTTCTCCACATCACCTGTGTCATTACCCCACCTGACGAATGTTCTGAGTTGAGGCCATCTTGTTGTCCACCAGGCATGGAGGCCGCCAATCTGCTGTGACATCTGAAAGAGAAAAAACAGAGGCCAGCACGGGCCGAACAAACAAAAAAATAAAAGACCATAGACAACTTCAAATAACATCCCAAGGGCAGGGTGGGTGGGACGTTCCTCTCAATGTGCATCCCTATGGCAGAAGTATTTAACACCTCAGCTCCACCTTCCTTACAACCAACTTTATAGTAGTGAAACATGGTTCCCCAATTTCAAATAATGCCTTCCTATAATTTATGCCATGCAGTCCCTAGTCCTCTCCCTATTTGCTTCAGGGCTAGTCCAGACATTCAGTGTGGTCTTTGTTATAACTAGGGATTAATTCAATGCCCCAGGTGTTTCCATTGATGGTACTGCAGAAGTTTTTGGCGGCTTCTTCACTCCTTCTCCAGAAAATAAAAATGACATTGATATAACATATGTACAAGTATAGACACTGCTTATATAAGGACTGTGAGGTGATGAAGGAATCTTCAAAGATCGCCATGAAGATATTAGCATACGCAGGGGCCACGTTCACACACATGGCTGTGCCATGGCCCTGGTAGAAAACATGTAAGTGAAAAGTGAGATTGTTAGTGAGGAGAAATACCAGACATCTAAGTAGAAAATCTCCTGATCCTTCCCATTATCATGGTCTTTGGATAAATCATTCTCAGCACACAGAAGACCTAGATCATGTTGAATATTGTAATAAGAGAGAAGTAACGTCCATTATAATGAGCAAAAGATCATCAAGTAAGTTGTTTCCGCTCACAAATGAGCCTTGTACATTTACAGAATTCACCAGATTATTACCAGGTTATTACACTATAACTCCCATCATGGCCAGTCACATTCTACATATAGAACAAAAAAACATCAAGAAGAAAGCGGGAAAATTTAAGAAGAAGCAAAAAGAAAAGAATATACAGAGGACATTGAGTAAGGAACCGATCCCCCACCCAGAATCTCTTCTTCTGATAATGAAGATAAACTACACAGATAGTGATAGAAGAGGAAGGAAATCATCTGAGTTCAGGGGACAGATCTATCCACTTCCAATAAACCATTTTACCCAGTAAATTGTCCTCAAGACATAAAAATCATCTACAATGTCCATCAATGTCCATACTGCATTTACAGGTTCTCCATCCAGCAGTTCACTAAACCCCACATCCAGCACATTTATAGCTGTACCTGCAGTAGAAGCTCCTGTTGTAGAGGAGTTATAGAGAGACTTAGAAGAAATAACACACCTAGCCGGCATCTTAACACGTCTGACTCTCCATCAGACCTCCTTAATAGTCCCATTCATACAGAAGATCCTATACCAGGCCCCTCCACTAGTTTAGATAGTGCTATCAATTCTATTCATACAAGAGGATACAAACCCGATAATCCCGACCCCACTACTAGATATTCATCTTATTGTTGTGTATAATTCCAACAATACGGAGAACACTTGTGTCCTCTTTTTACAAAATGCAGTTCAAAAAAGATGTTCTAGGGTCAGACCCTGTAAATGGGAGAGAAAAGACACCATATTTAGTCACCACATATTTTGTCCCCCTGTGAAAAGCATGGAACAAGAAAAGAAATATAAATGAAAAAGGGGAAGAAAAAGATGGGTCACAAATGAAGACTAATGTAAAAGCTCCCCTGTCCCCCTCACTCATAATACTGCTCCTATGTACAAGAATATAACTACTATAATACTAACCATATGTACAAGAATATAACTGCTATAATACTACTCCTATGTACAAGAATATAACTACTATAATACTGCTCCTATGTACAAGAATATAACTACTATAATACTACCTCCTATGTACAAGAATATAACTACTATAATACTACCTCCTATGTACAAGAATAGAACTGCTATAATACTGCTCCTATGCACAAGAATATAACTGCTATAATACTGCTCCTATGCACAAGAATATAACTACTATTATACTGCTCCTATGTACAAGAATATAACTACTATAATACTGCCCCCTATGTACAAGAATATAACTACTATAATACTACTCCTATGTACAAGAATATAACTACTATAATACTACACCCTATGTACAAGAATATAACTACTATAATACTGCCCCCTATGTACAAGAATATAACTACTATAATACTGCCCCCTATGTACAAGAATATAACTACTATAATACTGCCCCCTATGTACAAGAATATAACTACTATAATACTGCTCCTATGTACAAGAATATAACTACTATAATACTAGCTCCTATGTACAAGAATATAACTACTATAATACTAGCTCCTATGTACAAGAATATATCTACTATAATACTGCCCCCTATGTACAAGAATAGAACTGCTATAATACTGCTCCTATGCACAAGAATATAACTGCTATAATACTGCTCCTATGCACAAGAATATAACTACTATTATACTGCTCCTATGCACAAGAATATAACTACTATAATACTGCCCCCTATGTACAAGAATATAACTACTATAATACTACTCCTATGTACAAGAATATAACTACTATAATACTGCCCCCTATGTACAAGAATATAACTACTATAACACTGCCCCCTATGTACAAGAATATAACTACTATAATACTGCTCCTATGTACAAGAATATAACTACTATAATACTGCCCCCTATGTACAAGAATATAACTACTATAATACTGCCCCCTATGTACAAGAATATAACTACTATAATACTACCTCCTATGTACAAGAATATAACTACTATAATACTGCCCCCTATGTACAAGAATATAACTACTATAATACTACCCTATGTACAAGAATATAACTACTATAATACTACCTCCTGTGTACAAGAATATAACTACTATAATACTGCTCCTATGTACAAGAATATAACTACTATAATACTGCCCCCTATGTACAAGAATATAACTACTATAATACTGCTCCTATGTACAAGAATATAACTACTATAATACTGCTCCTATGTACAAGAATATAACTACTATAATACTGCTCCTATGTACAAGAATATAACTACTATAATACTGCTCCTATGTACAAGAATATAACTACTATAATACTACCTCCTATGTACAAGAATATAACTACTATAATACTACCTCCTATGTACAAGAATAGAACTGCTATAATACTGCTCCTATGCACAAGAATATAACTGCTATAATACTGCTCCTATGCACAAGAATATAACTACTATTATACTGCCTCCTATGTACAAGAATATAACTACTATAATACTGCCCCCTATGTACAAGAATATAACTACTATAATACTACTCCTATGTACAAGAATATAACTACTATAATACTGCCCCCTATGTACAAGAATATAACTACTATAATACTGCCCCCTATGTACAAGAATATAACTACTATAATACTGCTCCTATGTACAAGAATATAACTACTATAATACTGCCCCCTAAGTACAAGAATATAACTACTATAATACTGCCCCCTATGTACAAGAATATAACTACTATAATACTACCTCCTATGTACAAGAATATAACTACTATAATACTGCCCCCTATGTACAAGAATATAACTACTATAATACCTACTATGTACAAGAATATAACTACTATAATACTACCTCCTGTGTACAAGAATATAACTACTATAATACTGCTCCTATGTACAAGAATATAACTACTATAATACTGCCCCCTATGTACAAGAATATAACTACTATAATACTACTCCTATGTACAAGAATATAACTACTATAATACTGCCCCCTATGTACAAGAATATAACTACTATAACACTGCCCCCTATGTACAAGAATATAACTACTATAATACTGCTAGTATGTACAAGAATATAACTACTATAATACTGCCCCCTATGTACAAGAATATAACTACTATAATACTGCCCCCTATGTACAAGAATATAACTACTATAATACTGCCTCCTATGTACAAGAATATAACTACTATAATACTGCCCCCTATGTACAAGAATATAACTACTATAATACTACCCCTATGTACAAGAATATAACTACTATAATACTACCTCCTGTGTACAAGAATATAACTACTATAATACTGCTCCTATGTACAAGAATATAACTACTATAATACTGCCCCCTATGTACAAGAATATAACTACTATAATACTGCTCCTATGTACAAGAATATAACTACTATAATACTGCTCCTATGTACAAGAATATAACTACTATAATACTGCTCCTATGTACAAGAATATAACTACTATAATACTGCTCCTATGTACAAGAATATAACTACTATAATACTGCTCCTATGTACAAAAATATATCTACTATAATACTGCCCCCTATGTACAAGAATATAACTACTATTATACTGCCCCCTATGTACAAGAATATAACTACTATAATACTGCTCCTATGTACAAGAATATAACTACTATAATACTACCTCCTATGTACAAGAATATAACTACTATAATACTACCTCCTATGTACAAGAATATAACTGCTATAATACTGCTCCTATGCACAAGAATATAACTACTGTTACACTGCTCCTATGTACAAGAATATAACTACTATAATACTGCCCCCTATGTACAAGAATATAACTACTATAATACTACTCCTATGTACAAGAATATAACTACTATAATACTTCCCCCTATGTACAAGAATATAACTACTATAATACTGCCCCCTATGTACAAGAATATAACTACTATAATACTGCTCCTATGTACAAGAATATAACTACTATAATACTGCCCCCTATGTACAAGAATATAACTACTATAATACTGCCCCCTATGTACAAGAATATAACTACTATAATACTGCCCCCTATGTCCAAGAATATAATTACTATAATACTACTATGTACAAGAATATAACTACTATAATACTACCTCCTATGTACAAGAATATAACTACTATAATACTACCTCCTGTGTACAAGAATATAACTACTATAATACTGCTCCTATGTACAAGAATATAACTACTATAATACTACATCCTATGTACAAGAATATAACTACTATAATACTGCCCCCTATGTACAAGAATATAACTACTATAATACTGCCCCCTATGTACAAGAATATAACTACTATAATACTGCTCCTATGTACAAGAATATAACTACTATAATACTGCTCCTATGTACAAGAATATAACTACTATAATACTGCTCCTATGTACAAGAATATAACTACTATAATACTGCTCCTATGTACAAGAATATAACTACTATAATACTGCTCCTATGTACAAGAATATATCTACTATAATACTGCCCCCTATGTACAAGAATATAACTACTATTATACTGCCCCTATGTACAAGAATATAACTACTATTATACTGCTCCTATGTACAAGAATATAACTACTATAATACTACCTCCTGTGTACAAGAATATAACTACTATAATACTGCTCCTATGTACAAGAATATAACTACTATAATACTACATCCTATGTACAAGAATATAACTACTATAATACTACCCCCCTATGTACAAGAATATAACTACTATAATACTGCCCCCTATGTACAAGAATATAACTACTATAATACTACCTCCTATGTACAAGAATATAACTACTATAATACTACCTCCTATGTACAAGAATAGAACTGCTATAATACTGCTCCTATGCACAAGAATATAACTGCTATAATACTGCTCCTATGCACAAGAATATAACTACTATTATACTGCTCCTATGTACAAGAATATAACTACTATAATACTGCCCCCTATGTACAAGAATATAACTACTATAATACTACTCCTATGTACAAGAATATAACTACTATAATACTGCCCCCTATGTACAAGAATATAACTACTATAACACTGCCCCCTATGTACAAGAATATAACTACTATAATACTGCTCCTATGTACAAGAATATAACTACTATAATACTGCCCCCTAAGTACAAGAATATAACTACTATAATACTGCCCCCTATGTACAAGAATATAACTACTATAATACTACCTCCTATGTACAAGAATATAACTACTATAATACTGCCCCCTATGTACAAGAATATAACTACTATAATACTCCTATGTACAAGAATATAACTACTATAATACTACCTCCTGTGTACAAGAATATAACTACTATAATACTGCTCCTATGTACAAGAATATAACTACTATAATACTCGCCCCCCCCTATGTACAAGAATATAACTACTATAATACTACTCCTATGTACAAGAATATAACTACTATAATACTGCCCCCTATGTACAAGAATATAACTACTATAACACTGCCCCCTATGTACAAGAATATAACTACTATAATACTGCTCGTATGTACAAGAATATAACTACTATAATACTGCCCCCTATGTACAAGAATATAACTACTATAATACTGCCCCCTATGTACAAGAATATAACTACTATAATACTACCTCCTATGTACAAGAATATAACTACTATAATACTGCCCCCTATGTACAAGAATATAACTACTATAATACTACTATGTACAAGAATATAACTACTATAATACTACCTCCTGTGTACAAGAATATAACTACTATAATACTGCTCCTATGTACAAGAATATAACTACTATAATACTGCCCCCTATGTACAAGAATATAACTACTATAATACTGCTCCTATGTACAAGAATATAACTACTATAATACTGCTCCTATGTACAAGAATATAACTACTATAATACTGCTCCTATGTACAAGAATATAACTACTATAATACTGCTCCTATGTACAAGAATATAACTACTATAATACTGCTCCTATGTACAAAAATATAACTACTATAATACTGCCCCCTATGTACAAGAATATAACTACTATTATACTGCCCCCTATGTACAAGAATATAACTACTATTATACTGCTCCTATGTACAAGAATATAACTACTATAATACTACCTCCTATGTACAAGAATATAACTACTATAATACTACCTCCTATGTACAAGAATATAACTGCTATAATACTGCTCCTATGCACAAGAATATAACTACTGTAATACTGCCTCCTATGTACAAGAATATAACTACTATAATACTGCCCCCTATGTACAAGAATATAACTACTATAATACTACTCCTATGTACAAGAATATAACTACTATAATACTTCCCCCTATGTACAAGAATATAACTACTATAATACTGCCCCCTATGTACAAGAATATAACTACTATAACACTGCTCCTATGTACAAGAATATAACTACTATAATACTGCCCCCTATGTACAAGAATATAACTACTATAATACTGCCCCCTATGTACAAGAATATAACTACTATAATACTGCCCCCTATGTCCAAGAATATAATTACTATAATACTACTATGTACAAGAATATAACTACTATAATACTACCTCCTATGTACAAGAATATAACTACTATAATACTACCTCCTGTGTACAAGAATATAACTACTATAATACTGCTCCTATGTACAAGAATATAACTACTATAATACTACATCCTATGTACAAGAATATAACTACTATAATACTGCCCCCTATGTACAAGAATATAACTACTATAATACTGCCCCCTATGTACAAGAATATAACTACTATAATACTGCTCCTATGTACAAGAATATAACTACTATAATACTGCTCCTATGTACAAGAATATAACTACTATAATACTGCTCCTATGTACAAGAATATAACTACTATAATACTGCTCCTATGTACAAGAATATAACTACTATAATACTGCTCCTATGTACAAGAATATATCTACTATAATACTGCCCCCTATGTACAAGAATATAACTACTATTATACTGCCCCCTATGTACAAGAATATAACTACTATTATACTGCTCCTATGTACAAGAATATAACTACTATAATACTACCTCCTGTGTACAAAAATATAACTACTATAATACTGCTCCTATGTACAAGAATATAACTACTATAATACTACATCCTATGTACAAGAATATAACTACTATAATACTGCCCCCTATGTACAAGAATATAACTACTATAATACTGCCCCCTATGTACAAGAATATAACTACTATAATACTGCTCCTATGTACAAGAATATAACTACTATAATACTGCTCCTATGTACAAGAATATAACTACTATAATACTGCTCCTATGTACAAGAATATAACTACTATAATACTGCTCCTATGTACAAGAATATAACTACTATAATACTGCTCCTATGTACAAGAATATATCTACTATAATACTGCCCCCTATGTACAAGAATATAACTACTATAATACTGCTCCTATGTACAAGAATATAACTACTATAATACTGCTCCTATGTACAAGAATATAACTACTATAATACTGCTCCTATGTACAAGAATATATCTACTATAATACTGCCCCCTATGTACAAGAATATAACTACTATAATACTGCTCCTATGTACAAGAATATAACTACTATTATACTGCCCCCTATGTACAAGAATATAACTACTATTATACTGCTCCTATGTACAAGAATATAACTACTATAATACTACCTCCTATGTACAAGAATATAACTACTATAATACTACCTCCTATGTACAAGAATATAACTGCTATAATACTGCTCCTATGCACAAGAATATAACTGCTATAATACTGCTCCTATGCACAAGAATATAACTACTATTATACTGCTCCTATGTACAAGAATATAACTACTATAATACTGCCCCTATGTACAAGAATATAACTACTATAATACTGCTCCTATGTACAAGAATATAACTACTATAATACTGCTCTTATGTACAAGAATATATCTACTATAATACTGCCCCCTATGTACAAGAATATAACTACTATTATACTGCCCCCTATGTACAAGAATATAACTACTATTATACTGCTCCTATGTACAAGAATATAACTGCTATAATACTCCTGTATTGACCTGTCCCACTCCCACTATAGTTCATACCATGAGCGCCTTCATAATCTGCAATTTTTCTCTTTTATTCCACATTGTAGTAGACTGCCCCCAATGATTTATTGGGGTCGGTGTAGATGAAGCCGTAGCCACTCATGGCCTGCCTGGAGCCGCAGGATTTCTTAGCATGGCTGCCCCTTGTATGACAAAACAGTGGTCATTAAAGGGTCAATGATGGTTTTCTTTAGTTTGTAAGCTCAGAAGAGCAGGAGTCATAGAAGGTTGGAAGGAACCTCCGGAATAGATTGTAAGTCTAGTCAGTCCCCAGTCAGATCTATAGGGTGTACATGATGGATGGAGGGTTGCTCCATAAGAGTTTAAGTAATCTGGAGGATGACTTTTCGGCAGGAATCCTCTCTTTAGGCTAGGACTAGTGATGACCAGGTTGGCGGCCTTGGCTGTGACATACGTCATGTGGTTGGAGATCGCAGTGTAGCGTCGCTTTCTTCAATGTTTAATGGAGGTGAATATGGCCGTGTTATGATGATGAGCAAATCACCACCTGCAAATCCGCCAATACGTGCGACGATTTGTTATTGCTGTGGTTGCAACCAATGGTCGGGTCCAAAATTCAAAATGACTTTGTATCGTTGGGCAATTGCGGCACTTGCAAGTCCTCTGCACACGAGCGCATTCACCTCCACTGGCTGAGATACAGGCGGTGATACACTGAGGTCTCTGGCTGTACGATGTGGGATGTGGCTGATAATCATAATGGTCAACATATATTATGTATCACAGAGAGGATTTCTTTATATAGACTGTAAGCTCATAGAAGGATAACCCCCATCATTACAGAGGATGAGATACATGATGTATCTAACACTACACACAGGGGCGTAACTATCGGGGTAGCAGCGGTAACAGCTGCCACAGGGCTCGGGACATTAGGGGCCCCGAAGCCCTGTGGCAGCCGCTACCGCGAACCCCACAAACCAGTAATGATCGCAGTCGCAGGGGTACGACCGCGAACGGACCGGGCAGGTTACGGAGCCCGCGGCCAGCTGGAGATGGACGGGGCCCCGGACCATTATGATAGTGGTCGGGGAAAATCTGGTTCCCCGACCGCTATACATACTGTTATTGGAAAGGGGCCCTGGCATATTGCAGGCCCCTTTCCAATAGATGGCCGGGCACCCAGGGGAGGTGACTGAAAATAATAAACACATATTCTCAGTTCTCCTGGGCACAGCGTTCTCTCCGGCGCTCCTCCGTCATGACTGAGGCCTGTGATTAGGCCCCAGCGGTCATGGGGGCGCGGCCGCGTAATGACATCAGTGTGCCCCCATGTGACCGCTGAGGCCCAATCACAGGCCTTGGCGCGACGTCGGAAGAGGGCCTGAAGACGCTGAAGATGGCAGGATGGAGCGAGGATGCCAAGGAAAGGTAAGGCAAGGTGAGTATGAATGTTTGTTATTTTTAATCACCTTCCCTGGGCCTCCGATTACTATACTCTGGGGTCTGAGGAGACCCCACAGTATAATAATAGCACCGAAGCGGAGGGGGCTATTGGGAGCATATAATACTGTGTGTGGGCCACTGTAGAGCATATAATACTGTGTGGGGGCCACTGTAGAGCATATTGTACTGTGTGGGGGCCACTGTAGAGCATATAATACTGTGTGGGGGCCACTGTAGAACATATTATACTGTGTGGGGGCCACTGTAGAGCATATAATACTGTGTGGGGGCGCCTGTAGAGCATATAACTTTGGGTGGGGGCCACTGTAGAGCATACAATACTGTGTGGGGGCCACTGTAGAGCATATAATACTGTGTGGGGGGCCACTGTAGAGCATATTGTACTGTGTGGGGGCCACTGTAGAGCATATAATACTGTGTGGGGGCCACTGTAGAGCATATAATACTGTGTGGGGGCCCCTGTAGAGCATATAACTTTGGGTGGGGGCCACTGTAGAGCATATAATACTGTGTGGGGGCCACTGTAGAGCATATAATACTGTGTGGGGGCCACTGTAGAGCATATTGTACTTGTGTGGGGGCCACTGTAGAGCATATAATACTGTGTGGGGGCCACTGTAGAGCATATAATACTGTGTGGGGGCCACTGTAGAGCATATTGTACTGTGTGGGGGCCCCTGTAGAGCATATAACTTTGGGTGGGGGCCACTGTAGAGCATATAATACTGTGTGGGGGCCACTGTAGAGCATATAATACTGTGTGGGGGCCACTGTAGAGCATATAATACTGTGTGGGGGGCCACTGTAGAGCATATAATACTGTGTGGGGCCACTGTAGAGCATATTGTACTGTGTGGGGGCCACTGTAGAGCATATAATACTGGGTGGGGACCACTGTGGGGGGCATATAATACTGGGTGGGGACCACTGTAGGGAGCATATAATACTGTGTGGGGGCCACTGTAGGGAGGATATAATACTGGGTGGGGCCCGCTATGGGGGGCATATAATACTGGGTGGGTACCACTGTGGGAAGCATATAATACTGGGTGGGGACCACTGTATGGAGCATATTATACTGTGTGGGGACACTGTGGGTAGCATATTATACTGTGTGTGGGGGGGAGAAATGTAGAGCATATAATGCTGTATGGGGGCCACTGTTGAGCATATAATACTATCTGGGGCCTCTGCTGAGCATATTTTACTGTTTGGGGACCTGTAACCGGTTCGGGGGGGGGGCCCCATGTCAAATGTTCGCCTTGGGGCCCAGCCATTCCTAGTTACGCCACTGACTACACACCTTGTAAGCCTCCAGGCAATATTCCTAGTCTGTAAACTCTTAGGAGCAAGATAACCCCCATCATTACAGGGGATGATACAATGTTATATGTGTTGTTGTTATTATTATGTATTATATATATCTGGTTATGTTCTGTGCCCCGGGCCCATCATCCATCATTTCCTACATCTGTACATGGAGGACTATGTGGCGGTTTCTATCTCTGTAGATTATGTAAACTGTGTAATGAAATAATTGGAGACAAAAAGGACACGAAATATATCCTACTAAATGATGGGGGTTGTGCTTCTTATCTCAGGTCCATGGAGTCTGAGCTCCTTCTGATGGTCCATATGACCAGCCATAAGTAAGAAGGTCCTGAGATAAGAGCCCCAACCTGATGATCCAGAGGAAGGCGAAGAAAAACCCCCGAGATCTGAGTCTCAGGGGAAAAAATAATTCCTCCCTGACCCCAAATATGGCGATTGGCGATATAACCCTGGATCATGTCTATCCATCTGCCTACTGCTGACCAGAAACCTGAAACCTGCTCCGAAGAGCTGACAATCTACATAAGCACATATATAATAATACATACAATATAACATAGTAACAGACTCTGTATTGATAAGGGGGACTATTAGTTATAAGGGGGAGGCTCATATATATATATATATATATATATATATATATATATATATATGGAGAGCTATTATTTATAAAGGAGGAAATATGATATATAACAGCTCCTCCTCCTATATAAATAACAGCACCTTTATATATAACAACACCCCTTATATATGTCTCCCTCTTATAATAGTCCACCTTATATATCAGTCTCCCCCTTACAATATATATCTATTATATAGAATTTTTAGTTCCCTTATACATAAGGGGAGATGATTATTTATAATGGAGGAAGTAATATATAAGGGAGGATATTATAGGGGCTGACTTTTATATAAAATAGGGCTATTATAAGGGGTAGACTGTTATATATAAGGGGGCTATTATTTATAAGGGAGGAAAGTATTATATGTAAGAGGGCTATAATAGGGCAAAATGTATTTATTTATTTATTTTGCTTACATAGCGCCATCACATTCCGTAGCGCTGTATAGACATTGTCAATTTATATATGTCATCTATAAGGTAGGGTATTATTTACAGGAGAACTATAATAAGAGGGGAATTATATATAAGGCAGCTATTATAAGGGGAGAAGCTTTTATTTATAAGAGGGAAACTTTATAAAGGGGGTATTGTTAAAGGGGCTATTATTTATAAGGGGTTGTTATTAAGAGGGCTATTATTTATATGGGGTGATTCATGTATAAGGGGGCGATAACTGATAATGGGAACTATTACTTGTGGGTAAATGTGGGGTTTGCCACAGCTTTATTAACCATAAATTTAAACATATCCATGCCTACGATTCTCTTCTCCTATTTTCAAGACAGCTGTAAAGCAGCGGACATGTAGGACCTACTCTCTTCTCTAAGATTTAGGGCCTGGTCTCGAGAGCCTAGCTGTGACATCTGAAAAGAAAGAGAAAAACAGCAAGACCAACAGGGAGGTCTCATAAAAAAAAATAATGGGCAGGTTCCTCACACTGTAGAAAGTTGAGGGTAAGACTCGGCCTATGTGCCCTCCACTGTATATATAGTGCTCCCCCCTCCCAATGCTGACAGCCTTAGACATCACCCCCATTTAAATAAAAACATGTATATCCCACCACTCAGTCCATCGCCCTTTCTACACTTCAATTGTATTTCAGGTCTTTTATTTCACATCCAATGTGGTGGCTGCAGAGAAGATTGTGCATATACAATACATGACGTAAGACAGTACAATACTATATAGAGATCTCTATAGACAATACATGACGTAGGACAGTACAATACTATAAGAGTCCTATAGAGATCTCTATATACAATACATGATGTAGGACAGTACAATACTATATAGAGATCTCTATATACAATACATGATGTAGGACAGTACAATACTATATAGAGATCTCTATATACAATACATGATGTAGGACAGTACAATACAATAGAGAAAACAAAAGAGAGACAAAAACAAAAGACCAAACAAACAAAACAGTACAATACTATATAGAGATCTCTATATACAATACATGATGTAGGACAGTACAATACTATATAGAGATCACTATATACAATACATGATGTAGGACAGTACAATACTATATAGAGATCTCTATATACAATACATGATGTAGGACAGTACAATACTATATAGAGATCTCTATATACAATACATGATGTAGAAAAGACAGTACAATACTATATAGAGATCTCTATATACAATACATGATGTAGGACAGTACAATACTATATAGAGATCTCTATATACAATACATGATGTAGGACAGTACAATACTATATAGAGATCTCTATATACAATACATGATGTAGGACAGTACAAACAAAGAGACAATACAATACTATATAGAGATCTCTATATACAATACATGATGTAGGACAGTACAATACTATATAGAGATCTCTATATACAATACATGATGTAGGACAGTACAATACTATATAGAGATCTCTATATACAATACATGATGTAGGACAGTACAATACTATATAGAGATCTCTATATACAATACATGATGTAGGACAGTACAATACTATATAGAGATCTCTATATACAATACATGATGTAGGACAGTACAATACTATATAGAGATCTCTATATACAATACATGATGTAGGACAGTACAATACTATATAGAGATCTCTATATACAATACATGATGTAGGACAGTACAAATACTATATAGAGATCTCTATATACAATACATGATGTAGGACAGTACAATACTATATAGAGATCTCTATATACAATACATGATGTAACAGACAAACAATAAGACCAAACAAACAGAAGAAAACAATACATATAGAGATCTCAAACAAACAGAGTAACAGTACAATACTAAAAACCAAACAAACAATTAAGATCTCTATATACAATACATGATGTAGGACAGTACAATACTATATAGAGATCTCTATATACAATACATGATGTAGGACAGTACAATACTATATAGAGATCTCTATATACAATACATGATGTAGGACAGTACAATACTATATAGAGATCTCTATATACAATACATGATGTAGGACAGTACAATACTATATAGAGATCTCTATATACAATACATGATGTAGGACAGTACATACAAAACCAAAAATACAATACTATATAGAGATCTCTATATACAATACATGTTGTAGGACAGTACAATACTATATAGAGATCTCTATATACAATACATGATGTAGGACAGTACAATACTATATAGAGATCTCTATATACAATACATGACGTAGGACAGTACAATACTATATAGAGATCTCTATATACAATACATGATGTAGGACAGTACAATACTATATAGAGATCTCTATAGACAATACATGATGTAGGACAGTACAATACTATATAGAGATCTCTATATACAATACATGATGTAGGACAGTACAATACTATATAGAGATCTCTATATACAATACATGATGTAGGACAGTACAATACTATATAGAGATCTCTATATACAATACATGATGTAGGACAGTACAATACTATATAGAGATCTCTATATACAATACATGATGTAGGACAGTACAATACTATATAGAGATCTCTATATACAATACATGATGTAGGACAGTACAATACTATATAGATAGCCCAAATTTTTATTTTGCAGTTAACAGAGTTGGTTTAGGGCTTATTTTTTTTGCAGGACAACCTGTGCTTTTTATTGGTACTGTTTTGGGGTACATATGACTTTTTGATCACTTTTTATGGCATATTTTGTAAGGTGAGATGGCGAAAAAACATTACTTCAGGTGTTTTTTTCCGGTTTTTTTTTCCGACGTTCACCGTGTATGTTTAACATGGTTTCAGTTTTATTGTAGAAGTTGTTACGGACGCGGCGATACCAAATTTGTATTATTCTTATTAATTTTTAGGTTTATTTTTATATAATTCATTTTACATAGGAAAAGGGAATTTTTGGGGCTTTATTCTTTTATTAATTTTTTTCACACACTTTACTTTTTTTTTTTTTTCACTTTTTTACTTTTTCATGTGTCCCATTAGGACACCTGAGCCAGCAATGCTTTGATCTCTAGCTCAGTACTATAGACTGCAAGACACGAGCATGCAAGTGTCTTGCAGTCTATACAGGAAGTGAGGCTATGCAGACGCATAGCCTATCTTCCGGAGGTCTCGGCAGGATCAACCAGGTAGTGGGGTCTCCATTCAGCCTGGGTTCACTGGGCAGATGCCGGGCTGCAGATTATAGATATCGGTACCCCCCGATCTCACCGTGGGGAGTGCCGGGGGGGGGGGGGCGGCAAGATGGTGGAACCCCTTGGATACCGCAGCATCCAAGGGGTTAAAACCTCCGATCGGAACTCAGTTCCGACAAGAGGTTATGGAACAGGGTGTTAGCTGTCAGTTACAGCT
The DNA here is from genome assembly GCA_947044405.1 of Leptodactylus fallax. NCBI lineage: Eukaryota > Metazoa > Chordata > Amphibia > Anura > Leptodactylidae > Leptodactylus > Leptodactylus fallax. The sequence goes on from CAMRHE010001344.1 coordinate 110,690, forward strand.
AACACCCGGTTCCGATGCCGCCCGCTCAGATAGTGAGCGGACAGCCGGCCTCAGGCGTAGTATTACGCCCTGGTGTGCGAAGTACCTAGCGCCCAGGACATAATAGTACGTCCAAGGTCATTAAGGGGTTAAAGCTACTTGTTTTATTACTTACTGGACCCGTCTCCTGAAGGTCTCATTCACACATAAAGAACCAGGAGAACATTTACAATGAAAAGCAATTTATTCAGTGTGAAAAAATAAAACAAGGTGCAAAGATAATTGGAAAAATAACATTTACAAAATGATTCAGGACTAAAGGGCTAACAGTCCAAAAGTATATTTGGTCAGCCATTGGACTAAAACTCCGTGTGCCAGTACCCAGTAAAGCCTGTGGTGTTTGCTCACTGCTCCCTGTATAGGCTTGGCTGGGACATGTTCCCCGGGGGTGATCTGGTGGCAGGAGGTCCTGGATTGTCAAAAATATTTCAGGTGGTAGAAGGTCTTGGAATGTCAAACACTGTTTTGTTGGGGGGAAAATCGACTGAGGCATTTATGTCCATGGGTGGTGGGGGGAGGGGTAACTGTGATGTGATTTGGTAAGGGGGATTAGAATAAGTCCTGGGTATGTAACGTTGCATGGATAATGCGAAATTGGGGTATAGTTCAAATGGGTGAATGCTGGGAGGGGCCACCACATTAGGGGCAACACAATTTGTGTAAGAGGTGGGTAAGTTCCAGAGGATATTTGGAAAGGTCGCTGCAGGGTCTGGGTTGGAAGAATTGGTGTGTGTGATGGGGTCTGGATCTTGAGGTCGATGAAGGGATTCCTGTGATCTATAAGGACGTCCATGGAGAATGTAGGGGGCGAGGTCATATTGGTAGCTATCCTGCCTCGTGACCGCCGTGTTCTGGAGCTTCATGGCGTCAGCAGGAATCCGGCTTACATCCACTGTCCAGTAATTTCCTTTGCCCTGCGGTTTCGCCGGATCTTTCAGAACCTAAAAATAAAAAAAAAAAAAACTAATTTATGTCATGGTTTAAAATAAAATCCTAATTTTCCTAAAAGTAAAAGAAGATTTAGTCTATTTTTTCTTCATTTTGAGTAAATATTTGTGTAAATGTGACCTAATTCTCACACTTGTTGCACTACATACTAGCTGTATACATCCATCTTATGTTTCCTCATCACTACTGCAGAAATAAATTGTTATAACGCGACGATTCCCAGCAAGCCCCAACACTTTCAGAAAGCTCCAACTATCCGACATTACGAGGTGTCTAAAACAATTCATAAATGTCTATATATTGTGCAAAAGTTTTAGACAGATGTGAGAAAATGCTGCAAAGTACATTTGGATTAAAAAATAGAATTAATAGATTAATAGTTTATTTTATCAACAAAATAAAGTTAATGAAGAAAAGAGAAATGTAAATCCCATCAATAATTTGTGACCTTTGCCCTTTGGAGGAGAAGTCCTGGAAGTGATGATATGGACCCCCAGATATAGCCCTGATCTCATCATCCAGTCTGCAAGTGGACGGAGAGGAATTGATGGAAACCAAATACTGATGGCATTTTAGATTTCTATTTTGTTCATTGACTTAATAGTTTATTTTTGTCAAATAAAATAGACACTTCTATGTTTTAAAGCATTCACAGTGCCTAAAATTTTTGCACAATAATGTAAGAAAAATAACAATGACCATAACAAGTTTATCACCCCAGTAAAATCTAGCACCAAGATCCATTCGGTTCTTACCTTTATGAAGCAATCATTATTAGACAAATTGTGTCTGATGGAGTCTTTCCAGCCTTTGTACTCGCCTTGGAAAAAGGTGAATAAGGTGCTGACACCTTGTAGAATCTGAAAACCAAAATACAAAAACATTCAGATCTGAAATCTCAAGAAATTGTGAACCGCGCTCACCACTGAGTTTGTGATGGACATGATGTACTTATATAGGGGTAAAAGCCAAGCAAGAAATTCTTAGCACTTTTCCCCTAAGATGACTCTTACATATAACATATAAAGGTATATTCACATGGTGCAGTCAGATCACCTTTTTGCTGGGATTTTGCAAATACTTATGTAAGGAAATGAGATTTGACCACTTTATAGATTTAGATTGTGCCTTTTGGCCATGTTGGACCTATCGCCCCCTGACTCAGTCCTCATTACATTGTTGTGTTCTTACCTGGGACAGCCTGAGCCTCTTCTCTGGGGCCTGCTGGATAACCAACGCAATCATGGCCAGGAATGTGTATGGAGGTTTGGGGTATCTTTGGTATTTCTTCTTCTTCCCAGGAACCTCTGTAGTATCTTGTGGAATCTCCTGGAGATTTGTCTCCTCCATGTTGGAAGGAGCAGGTTGGGACTTGTATATTGGATCGCAGGGATGGAGAGAGAGAGACATATTCAGATGTTGTCTTCACAGCTTCTAGTGCTAGGTCTGATGTGACACTGGAGCAGTGCAGGAGCCTTGATATCTGCCGGTCACCCCACCTCTGGCTTTGTTATGTAGATACCCCCAACACAAGAGGAACCCAATGCCGTAGAAAACACTAACTGTAAGCCTATACGTAGTCAATTCCTGTGTGTAATCCATGTGTAAATGATGTGTTTGTCATGTATATAGCTTGTATATACTGTGTGTATACCATGAAGCTTCTCTTTATTCGCATAGATAATGCTGAGGCTTACATGGTAATAATCACTTGGCTCAGTAGTTTGCACTTTGTGGGGGTTTCCAGCTGAGAGTCACTTTTATCACAAATCACAAGGAATTTCTATGAAATGTCCATTTTAAAGTAAAATCCATTAAAATATTATACACAATATTTATTAACCTCTTAAAGACATGGCCAGTTTTCCTCTTAAGGACAGAGCCCCATTTATCTGACATAATGTCACCTTATGGTAATAATTTTGGAACAATTTTACTTATCCAAGTGATTTTAAGATTGTTTTATAGTGACACATTGTACGTAATGTTAGCGGCAAACATAGGGAGGAATTTTACGCTTTTAATAAAACTAAAAAATCTGGAAATATTGGGAAAGAATTGTAATTCTCAATGTGTGAAATGTTCTGCTTTTTAGACAAATAGTCATACCACCGAAATTACTTACTGAATATTATTTGCCAGATTTCTGCTTTTTTCCCTTTTTTTAAAACATAATTTACATTTTTAGTGTGTTTAGGCTTATAGGTACAACATCACTTTCCAAATAAAAAAAAAATTGGTCCAATTCAGTTCTGAAGGGGTTTTAAAGGCCTCTATATTGGGAACCCCCCATAAATCTCCCCATTCTCAGACTGTACCTTTCAGTCATTCAGAGCAGCATTTAGGAAGTTTGTTTCATAGAAATTAAAATAAAATGGAGGTAAAATGATTAGAAATGTCTCTGGAGTCCATAAATCCCCCACATGTGGATGTAACTGCTGTTTAGGTGCACGGCAGGGCACAGCAGGGAAGGGGCGCCCCTGGGCTTTTTGGGGAGGTTTTGCTGGAATTGTTTCCAGGCTCTGTGATGAATTTGCAGAGCCCTTAAAGTTCTAATGCAGAGGAAAACACCAAAAATGTATCAAGGGGTATAATGACCATATTTATCACCCCACATGTGTTTCATAGAATTTATTGACCTTGGCCTGTACATTTTTTCCAATAAAACGATGTTTTAGACCCAAATGTTTCCATTGAAAAGAGAATATGCTCCCTATAAATTATTGCACACCACATGTGAATGAAAACTCCTGTTTGGTCACATGGCAAGGTGTAAAAGGGGAGGGGCACTATTAGGATTTTGGGGGTCATATTTTGATGGTATAATTTTCTGGTGTTGCATTTGTATTTTACCCCTACAGATGCTTTCCAGATATAATGCCCAGTAGATGGTAATAAATGACATGGACCATTCCAGTGCCCAATATGTCCTGTCCAATGGATAACCCTGGAATAAATGGCTATGCTGAGTCCTACAGAGCTTTCATGTTTGTAGTTGCCCCAGGACAAGAAAATCACCCCCAGTATTATCCACCACACGGAATAAAACTTCACTTATATTATAAAGCCCTTTGCAGACGACTGTATGAATGGTCAGTGTGCTATCTGGGCCGACAATCCAGGCCACAAAATATGGAACAGATACTATTCCTGTTTGATTTTGTGGCCCTGCTTCTGTGGCTCCTATTCATTGACGTTCATTCATGGCCGCCTGTTTGCACACTCTAATATGGGGGTGTTAAAAGGGCCCCATTTCTGAGGAAATATTTAGGTGTTTGTCAACCTCAAGTAAAAGTTGATACATTTGGCACATTCCATTCCCCACAATGTATATATGACCCTATTACACTAAATGTCCTCCAATCATACATTGATAAAAGTTCCTCATCATATGAATAACGCAGAGTAAAACCGGACAGATTCTATAGAATTTTGTCATCCGTAATGATTTTCACCCCCCTTTGGTCATTGTCTGACATGGGCCTTTTATGCTGATGCCAAAGACTGATATCTTTAGAGCCCAACTGGACCCGAAGTCAATGGGATTTCTGAAATAGTTTCCATCTTATCTACTTTATTGTGTCTTCAGATTTTATTAAAGTTTTTGCATAAATTATAAAAGCAGGATAAGAAGAAACAGCACAAGACAGAGACAGAGAGAGAAAAACCCTAAATCCAAATCCTTTATTACTGGCAGAAGTCATACAGCTTATGTGACAAATAAAAATGTCATTTAGGCAGGAAACCTTTTTTATTTCTGTTTTTGCATTCTTATCTTACACTAAAAAGAAAATGTAACCTGGAGACATGTAGTAAGGAGTAATAAGATGTCTTGTGAGTCTCCAGGAGGTGCAGCGCTCCAGACATCTACATTCTATTCAGTTTTTATTTTGGAAGATAAATATTGCCAAAAATTACAGTAAAATTTATATTTAAAATCTAAAAAGTTGATAACTGATGTAAATGACTGTTTATATGAAACTTCACTTTAACCTCTCATGTGCCAAAATCTTTACAAACTCTGTGAAATATTGAAGTCTAATGTGACAGAATTGATCCCACAGTTGTGTTTTCTCTCTTTGATAGATAGCAGACTATGGCGCTGCAGTCCTGGGGGCTTATGCTGAGGTTTTCCTTTACTAATTACCATATGATTGTTTCCCATATCACCCTCCAATGCTCCTTTGTTCCTCTGATTTCTCCCCGCAGGAGGCTCCATACACCTGACACTACCTCACTCTCCCTGTTTAGGGAATGTCTTGTCCTGTAAGGTTTTCCCCTCCCCGATGTTTCTCCTACCTCGGGGTGAATGTGCGATTGCTGACACAACAGATTGTTTACATAGAAAGTGATTTGAGTTCTCTTCCTGTATATCCCCATTGTTACCTCAGAAACATTTCATTGCAATATATAAGATGAATAGATGTTGTCTATTCCATTAAGATGTAAAATGTAGATGGTTCGGCACTCTCTGGGCACTCTCTCATCCTATGGGACATTACATGATATAAGCCTTACACAATATATGAGAATTGTCCAATAAATCAGACTGATAATTTGCATCGCTATAGACCGTGTGCTGTGGTTTCTTCTCTTGGCTAACCCATTAAGGACCAGACTACTTTGGGTCTTCAGGTCCAAGTAATTGTTTTTTCCTTTGATGGATTACAAGAGCCATAATTTAGTTCTGATTTCTGTCAGTAAAGCTTTGTGGGGGACGCTTTATTTTTGTGGGATGGGGTGTACTTTCTATTGCTACCATTTTGAGGTACATACAATGTAATGATTTAAAGTAATTTTGTGTGTGTGTGTTGAATAGAGAAATGCAGAAATTCCACCATAGTTTCTTGTGTTTTTACACCATGGGATTGTGGGGTATAAGAAACATGTTGAAAAGAGGCGGCCAGCAGCTCCAGACTTTGGTAGACATTTAATTATAAATTAAAAATAATATGTATGTGGAGAAAATTTTCTACTTACTTATATATAATATATACAATTACAATTATTAATTTTCAACCTTTGAAATGCTTTTCTATAGACAAATAGTCGGAGCACACAAATTAGTTATTACATATTACTCACCAGATATCTGCTTTATTTTGGCTTCATTTCTTAAACATCATTTGATTTGTTAGGACATTATAAGAATTACAAATCTAACAGCAGTTTTTGAAATGTTAAAAAAAAATAAAATAAAAACTTTTTTTTTTTGACCATTTCAGTTCTGAAAAGATTTTAATGGCCTCTACATTAGAAATCCCCATTAATCTCCCCATTTTAAAAGTGCACCCCTCAACCATTGAAAACAATATTTAGGAAGTTTGGTAACTTTTAAGTGTTTCATAGGAATCAAAATAAAATGGAGGGGGAGGTTTAGACATTTCATTTTCTTAATTGTTGTATTGATTTAACATTCTTAAGGGGTTAAAGGAGAAAATACACCCCACAATTTATTACATAAATTCTCTGGAGCATGGAAATCCCCCACATGTGGCTGTCACTGGTGTTTAGGCACATGGCGGGGCGCAGAGGGTAAGGAGCACCGCTGGGCTTTTGGAGGGTAGATATTGCTGGAATTGTTTTCAGGCTTCATGATGCATTTGCAGAGCCCATAAGGTGCAAGTGAAGAGGAAACAACCAAATATGACCCCATTTTGGAAACCACAAACCTCAAGAAATTAAGCATGGTGTATAGTGAGTGTTTTTACCCAATAGGTGTTTAATAGAATTTATCAACTTGGTCCCATGAAAAAGATATATTTTACCAAATAAATGTTGCTTTTATCCCCAAATTCTTCATGTTCAAAAGGGATTTAAAGGAAAAAAATGCACCTCATAATTTGTTACACACTTTATTCCGAGTACAGAAATAACCCAGATATGAACAATAAATGCTCTATGGTCACACGGCAGGACACAGAGAGGAAAACTAAAACTATGATTATTGTTTATTTAACCCCACAGTTCTGGTATTTCTCTTTCGTACATAGGACTGTAGGTCTGTCGTCTCCTGTCTGCTCATGCTGATGATTTTCTTCACCAATTACCATATGACTGATACCAATATTTCCCCCTCAAGGCTCTTTTGTTCCTCTCTTCTATCCCCGCAGGAGGTTCTATACATTTCACACCTTTCACCTCTCTCTGTTTTGGAGTCTTGTTGTCCTGTCCCCTTCTTTAGCAATTTGTTTGCATAGGGATTGGATGAATAAATCAGTAGTCCTTTAGTTCATTTCCTCTAGTTCTCCATTGTGAGATCAGAAACATTTCATTACAATATAATAAGATGAGCCGATGTTGTTTTACCCATTAAGGACTAGATTAGTTTTCTTTCTTGAGGCCATTCAATAGCTATAACTTCTGTGTGTTTGTCAGCAAAGCTGTGTGATTTTTGTGGGATGGGGTGCACTTTATATTGCACCATTTACAGGTACATATAATGAATTATCAGGTAATTTATTGTGTGAGGGTTCAGTAGAAAAATGCAGCAATTCCACCATAGTTTTTGTGTTTTTCTGCCATTTTCTTAGTGGGGTATAAATAAGATGTAGTAAAGAGGCGGCCAGCACTTCAGGACTGCAGAAAACATTTCAGCTTTATTACATTATGGCCACAGCCTTTGTTAGTAAAATCTTCACTTTATTCTTTGATTTGTAACAATTACATCAATACCAAGTTTATAGATATAGAATTTTCTTTTCTGGATATTTTTTGTTTCACTGACTAAACATCTTGTATGAAATAAAATGGTGTCACTTTCTGAGATCTAGAACTTATGATCTTTTCCATCTATGTCGGCTGTATGGGCGCTTCTGTTTTTGTGGGATAAGTTAAATGATTTTTTTTTTTTTTTGCAGAATATCGGGGTACATGTTTTTTTCGTGGGGAATGAGGAAAAAAAAGTTATTAATTTTTGTCTATTTTTTGCAGAGGGCAGAGAGGCACAAACTGTCTCTGCTGCCATACAGGCTGTCACATGCAGTATGGACAGACATTCTCTCTTAGAGGTAATGCTTCCTTATACAGCCCCTCTGTACATAGGGTATGAGGAGCATAAGGAGGGTCAGTAAGGGCCCATACATGTCTATGATCATCGAGACGTCTCTGTATAATCTGCACATCCCAAGTCTGTGACATGTGAATATATTATTCTGTATTCTAGTATAATACTATAAATATCTCTCTGTACAGTATACCCGACATCGCGGGGTAGGTTCCAGAGAGGGTCGCGGACGCGAGGAATCGCGAATGCGGACAAGCGCTAGAAGCGCTTACAATGCCAGTTTCTAAAGTTTAACCCCTAAATATCAATAAACTTTACCCTAGAGTACTGTACAGTATATTAATACGTTAATTAATTAATTAATCATTCATTCATTTGTCTTATACACCACAGTAAAATGAAACCAATTACCGGGACGAACAAATGGGACGCTACTACCCAATAGCGAAGGTTTTTTTTTTTTTTAAATTCACAGATATGTGAAAAACAGCAAAATCTATATATGTTAGGTTCCAATAAAACTATAGCGAATCGTGTGACCTCGCAGATTCGCCACCGCGGGTGTGCGGGGTATTATTTTTCTTTTTATTGCAAAAAACCCCCAAATGTAGAGAACAATGTGGAATTATGTGAGAGAAGACTTTGTGACCTCCCAAGGATGTATCACGTGTGACAACTGCCTTTCCTCATCCTGTATCTCTCTTCTGGTCAGATGCAGCGACTGTGTCCTTGTCACTATAACATCTATATAGACATGGATTAGTTTAGGTGAATATATGAAGACTGGTTATAATCTCCATGGGGCCCCATATAAAGGACAGCTGTCTCACGTCTTCTACAGTCTCTCTGATATCAGTCTATTTTATTGGTCGGAGTCTCTTTTAGTTTACTTTTTGTCTCGTCAGTGATGTCATCAGTTAGTAGTGGGCGAGGACATCACGAAGAAAAATCATTAGTAGTGAAAAGGATAAAAGCAGTGGGGGCTGCCGAGAAACCTGTAGGTGAGCTCAGCAAAAACCTCCCCTTCACAGGAACAAGTGGAAATTCTGCAGTGTCCATTGTGTGGCCTTAGCCTGAGGGATTTCCACCTTGACCTCTCAGGATCCTCCCAATATGTCCACGGTCACTACAGGAGGCTTTTTCTAGGTTAGACCCCTATACTGATGAGTTCCTAAGTGACGGACATAGAATTGGCCTATGTCTGGATATTTTCCTCAGAATGTGTCCATATAGAATGTGTCTATCAATGTCCTTTGGATTGATAGACACACCGTACATAGACTTTGATGCAGCGCCACAGGGTGTAGACACAATACTTGGCGGCAGTTTCCTATATTTTCTATGCAATTAAAGGACATCTGAAATATTACTATATATAATATATGTTTTTTAATCTCAATAATCTTTTTAGAACATATTTTTAGACACAGATAGTAGAAGTGAAGAAACGCACCTCAGGATTTTTTGGGCTATTCCTCCTGTGTTTGGAGGAACCTACAAACTGATGGAAATTTAAAAACCTGAACAAGAAGAAGCCACCTATTAATTTCAAGGCCCAATTTTTCAATCCCCCATCTATTAAGACATCTTACCATACTTTTACAGCTCAGTGTTTAGAGAATCAACTACAACCAAAGTCTCTATAGATAGTATAGGGTGTCACCACTAGAGGTCCTCAGATCTCAGCATAATACGTCTTGTCCACAAGTAGTTGCAGTAATGTAGAAGAGCCACAAGATGTCACCCAATCGTACATTTTCTTTTTTCTATATTTCTTTCTTTCTATGTTAAAAAAAAAAAATAAGAGGAAGGAAAGTAAAATATTACAAAGGGGAAGAAAACAGCAGATAAGAACAAAGCAGAGAGTATATAGAGAGGAAATGCAAAACATGGTTGCAAATAAAGAATAGAAATAGATTGTGCTTTTAGACGCCTTTAGTTCCCTGATCTGATTGTCTGTAGTTTATACATCCAATAGATCTGTCTGTTTGGTAACAGTTCAAATCTCTTTCTTGTTCGTCTCTGGAATCTGATCTATTGGGATGATCGTGATGGGCTGGAGATCCTGAGGATGAGAATTACAGCAGTGTCTGGACGAGCCCTGGTTTATATAGTTATTAATGTTGTACTGATGGCCATTTAGTCTATGGATTAAGGATTGTGTCGTTATACTCACATATTGCATCCGGCATTCACATTGTACCAAATAAATAATAAAAGATGATTGAAATGTTACATTGTGCTTGATAGAGAATGGAATTAAAGCGATGGAAGTAAATGTGATCCAATTACTCACAATAGCCTTATGTATTTATTATGTAAGTTACTTGTATAGCGCCATCATAATCTGCAGTACTTTTACAGACATTGTCAGTCACTGTCCCATATAGCCTTAAAAAACAGTTTTATATAGGAACGTGGATATTACTAATTCTATGTTGATGTGGAATACTGGGTGTGAGAAAATTATGTAGTGTTACTATAATACTGCTGCTATGTACAAGAATATAACTACTATAATACTGCCCCCTATGTACAAGAATATACCTACTATAATACTACTCCTATGTACAAGAATATAACTACTATAATACTACCTCCTATGTACAAGAATATAACTACTATAATACTGCTCCTATGTACAAGAATATAACTACTATAATACTGCTCCTATGTACAAGAATATAACTACTATAATACTGCCTCCTATGTACAAGAATATAACTACTATAATACTGTCCCCTATGTACAAGAATATAACTACTATAATACTACTCCTATGTGCAAGAATAGAACTACTATAATACTGCCCCTATGTACAAGAATATAACTACTATAATACTGCTCCTATGTACAAGAATATAGCTACTATAATACTGCCTGCTATGCACAAGAATATAACTACTATAATACTGCTCCTATGTACAAGAATATAACTACTATAATACTACTCCTATGTACAAGAATATAACTACTATAATACTACTCCTATGTACAAGAATATAACTACCATAATACTGCCTCCTATGTACAAGAATATAACTACTATAATACTACCTCCTATGTACAAGAATATAACTACTATAATACTACTCCTATGTACAAGAATATAACTACTATAATACTACTCCTATGTACAAGAATATAACTACTATAATACTGCTCCTATGTACAAGAATATAACTACTATAATACTGCTCCTATGTACAAGAATATAACTACTATAATACTGCCCCTATGTACAAGAATATAACTACTATAATACTGCTCCTATGTACAAGAATATAACTACTATAATACTACCTCCTATGTACAAGAATATAACTACTATAATAATGCTCCTATGTACAAGAATATAACTACTATAATACTGCTCCTATGTACAAGAATATAACTACTATAATACTACTCCTATGTACAAGAATATAACTACTATAATACTACTCCTATGTACAAGAATATAACTACTATAATACTACTACCTATGTACAAGAATATAACTACTATAATACTACTACCTATGTACAAGAATATAACTACTATAATACTACTCCTATGTACAAGAATATAACTACTATAATACTACCCCTATGTACAAGAATATAAGTACTATAATACTGCTCCTATGTACAAGAATATAAGTCCTATAATACTGCTCCTATGTACAAGAATATAAGTACTATAATACTGCTCCTATGTACAAGAATATAACTACTATAATACTGCTCCTATGTCCCCACAAGAATATAACTACTATAATAATGCTCCTATGTACAAGAATATAACTACTATAATACTGCCCCTATGTACAAGAATATAACTACTATAATACTACCTCCTATGTACAAGAATATAACTACTATAATACTGCTCCTATGTACAAGAATATATCTACTATAATACTGCCTCCTATGTACAAGAATATAACTACAATAATACTACCTCCTATGTACAAGAATATAACTACTATAATACTGCCTCCTATGTACAAGAATATAACTACTATAATACTACCTCCTATGTACAAGAATATAACTACTATAATACTACTCCTATATACAAGAATATACAGTGCCTTGCGAAAGTATTCGGCCCCCTTGAACTTTTCAACCTTTTGCCACATTTCAGGCTTCAAACATAAGGATATAAAATTTAAATTTTTTGGTGAAGAATCAACAACAAGTGGGACACAATCATGAAGTGGAACGAAATTTATTGGATATTTTAAACTTTTGTAAAAAATTAAAAACTGAAAAGTGGGGTGTGCCAAATTATTCGGCCCCCTTAAGTTAATACTTTGTAGCGCCACCTTTTGCTGCGATTACAGCTGCAAGTCGCTTGGGGTTTGTCTCTATCAGTTTTGCACATGGAGAGACTAAAATTCTTGCCCATTCTTCCTTGGAAAACAGCTGGAGCTCAGTGAGGTTGGATGGAGAGCGTTTGTGAACAGCAGTTTTCAGCTCTTTCCACAGATTCTCGATTGGATTCAGGTCTGGACTTTGACTTGGCCATTCTAACACCTGGATACGATTATTTGGGAACCATTCCATTGTAGATTTTGCTTTATGTTTGGGATCATTGTCTTGTTGGAAGATAAATCTCCGTCCCAGTCTCAGGTCTTTTGCAGACTCCAACAGGTTTTCTTCCAGAATGATCCTGTATTTGGCTCCATCCATCTTCCCATCAATTTTAACCATCTTCCCTGTCCCTGCTGAAGAAAAGCAGGCCCAAACCATGATGCTGCCACCACCATGTGTGTCAGTGGGGATGGTGTGTTCAGGGTCATGAACTGTGTTGCTTTTACACCAAACATATCATTTTGCATTGTGGCCAAAAAGTTGGATTTTGGTTTCATCTGAGCAGAGCACCTTCTTCCACATGTTTGGTGTGTCTCCCAGGTGGCTTGTGGCAAACTTTAAACGAGACTTTTTATGGATATCTTTGAGAAATGGCTTTCTTCTTGCCACTCTTCCATAAAGGCCAGATTTGTGCAGTGTATGACTGATTGTTGTCCTATGGACAGACTCTCCCACCTCAGCTGTAGATCTCTGCAGTTCATCCAGAGTGATCATGAGCCTCTTGGCTGCATCTCTGATCAGTCTTCTCCTTGTTTGAGATGAAAGTTTAGAGGGACGGCCGGGTCTTGGTAGATTTGCAGTGGTCTGATACTCCTTCCATTTCAATATGATTGCTTGCACAGTGCTACTTGGGATGTTTAAAGTTTGGGAAATCTTTTTGTATCCAAATCCGGCTTTAAACTTCTCCACAACAGTATCACGGACCTGCCTGGTGTGTTCCTTGGTCTTCATGATGCTCTCTGCACTTTAAACAGAACCCTGAGACTATCACAGAGCAGGTGCATTTATACGGAGACTTGATTATACACAGGTGGATTATATTCATCATCATCAGTCATTTAGGACAACATTGGATCATTCAGAGATCCTCACTGAACTTCTGGAGTGAGTTTGCTGCACTGAGAGTAAAGGGGCTGAATAATATTGCACGCCCCACTTTTCAGTTTTTTATTTTTTACAAAAGTTTAAAATAACCAATAAATTTCGTTCCACTTCACAATTGTGTCCCACTTGTTGTTGGTTCTTCACCAAAAAATTAAAATTTTATATCCTTATGTTTGAAGCCTGAAATGTGGCAAAAGTCTCCTTGGATGGTTTTAAACTCCTTCGGGCAGACAGGACAAGGGAGAGCGGTAAGAGGAAAGGAGGGGGGCTGGCAATGTTTGTGAATAATAGATGGTGCAATCCTAGACACATTGTGATTAAGGAGCAAACTTGCTGTAAGGACATTGAACTATTAGCTGTGAGCATGAGACCTTTCTATCTACCAAGGGAACTATCACATGTCATCGTGATAGCTGCATATGTCCCCCCTCTGCGAAAGCTGACGCTGCCTGTGAGGTCCTACAAGCCACGCTGAGCCAGTTACAGTCTCAGCACCCCCAGGCCCTCCTTCTTGTGTCTGACGATTTCAACCATGCCTCTCCATCATCCACACTTCCCAGTTTCACACAGTATGTAACCTGCCACACAAGAGACAACAAAACACTGGACTTGTTCTTTGCCAACGTGAGGGAGGCATATAACTCATCAGCCCTACCGCCCCTGGGAAGATCGGATCACAACCTAGTACATCTCCGACCTGTGTACAAGCCACTTGTACGTAGAGAACCAGCTGTCACCCGCACAGTGAGGATATGGTCCGAGGAGAGTGATGAGGCTCTGAGGGATTGTTTTGACACAACCGCATGGGAAGTGCTGCAGGATTCGTATGGAGAAGATATAGAAGGACTCACACACTGCATAACGGACTACATTAATTTTTGTGTGGACAACACAGTACCCACAAAAGTGGTGAGGTGCTTCTCCAACAACAAACCATGGATTAACGCTGATATAAAAACACTACTTAAGGAGAAAAAGATGGCATTCAGGACAAGAGATAAGGAGGGGTTGAGGGAAGTACAAAAGGAGCTGAGGCATCTAATCAGGCAAGGAAAAGCCAGTTATAAGGAAAAAATGGAAAAGCAAATGGAAAGAAAAGACATAAGGGGGGTCTGGGAGGGGCTTAAGTCAATTTCGGGTCATAAACAGTCGGTCTGCCAGATTGAGGCAGATGTTAACTGGCTTAATGAACTAAACCTATTCTTCAACAGATTTGATCACACACCAGCTCCTCCCACCCCAGAATGTCCCTCAGCTCCCCTCACCACATGAGACCTTTCTATCTACCAAGGGAACTATCACATGTCATCGTGATAGCTGCATATGTCCCCCCCTCTGCGAAAGCTGACGCTGCCTGTGAGGTCCTACAAGCCACGCTGAGCCAGTTACAGTCTCAGCACCCCCAGGCCCTCCTTCTTGTGTCTGACGATTTCAACCATGCCTCTCCATCATCCACACTTCCCAGTTTCACACAGTATGTAACCTGCCACACAAGAGACAACAAAACACTGGACTTGTTCTTTGCCAACGTGAGGGAGGCATATAACTCATCAGCCCTACCGCCCCTGGGAAGATCGGATCACAACCTAGTACATCTCCGACCTGTGTACAAGCCACTTGTACGTAGAGAACCAGCTGTCACCCGCACAGTGAGGATATGGTCCGAGGAGAGTGATGAGGCTCTGAGGGATTGTTTTGACACAACCGCATGGGAAGTGCTGCAGGATTCGTATGGAGAAGATATAGAAGGACTCACACACTGCATAACGGACTACATTAATTTTTGTGTGGACAACACAGTACCCACAAAAGTGGTGAGGTGCTTCTCCAACAACAAACCATGGATTAACGCTGATATAAAAACACTACTTAAGGAGAAAAAGATGGCATTCAGGACAAGAGATAAGGAGGGGTTGAGGGAAGTACAAAAGGAGCTGAGGCATCTAATCAGGCAAGGAAAAGCCAGTTATAAGGAAAAAATGGAAAAGCAAATGGAAAGAAAAGACATAAGGGGGGTCTGGGAGGGGCTTAAGTCAATTTTGGGTCATAAACAGTCGGTCTGCCAGATTGAGGCAGATGTTAACTGGCTTAATGAACTAAACCTATTCTTCAACAGATTTGATCACACACCAGCTCCTCCCACCCCAGAGTGTCCTTCAGCTCCCCTCACCACAATGACTTCACCCCATTCACCCCATGTGGTTACTTCCCAACAGACCAGTAAATCCAGAAATCTGTCTTTATCTGACCACAGTCTGACCTTCACACGGGCCCAGGTGAGGAAGGAGATGAAAATGAT
>CAMRHE010001345.1:0-22500 GCA_947044405.1 Leptodactylus fallax
GACTGGTGGTATATTATGGGGTGCTGCAGCTATGGGCTGAGAAGGACCAGTGGATTCCGCACCAGAGGGGGCACAGGCCGGAGATACAGTAGTCACAGGTGGAACATCCCCAGGAGCAGGGATCGGCCAACAATCATCCTCCTCGTCGGAGGCCCATTCCGCACCTCCATTCTCTGACTGTGGGAGCTCATTCACATTGGCAGGCCCATCATGATTTGTCCCTTCAGAATGACACAGGCGCAACATATTTCGGTGAAGTACTCCAACACAATCAGTTCCTTCTTTCTGGACCTGGTACACTGGCCCATTCGCATACTTGCGGCCAACAACACGATACGGCAAAGCCTCCCATCGGCTTTCCAATTTCCCTTGGGGTTTCTTGACACGAACTAGCACCAGGTCGCCTGGTTGCAATGGTGCTTCTTGCACTGGGGTCTTATCAGGATGGGGATGTTCTTGCAGGCGCTGCCGCACCAATCGATGGATCGTCTCAAGTCTCTGCCGGTGCGCCCGCACCCAAGAGGTTGGATCCCTCAGAGGGAACCCATCCACATCATCCAACTGTAATTCTCCTATACTTCGCCCAGACCGCCCAAAGAGAAGTGTATAAGGAGAGTACCCCGTTATAGAATGGATCTGATTGTTATAGGCCCACACCATTTCAGACAAGAACTGAGGCCACTGTAACTTCTTGTCTTCCTCCAGAGTCCGCAGCATCTGTAGCAGAGTTCTGTTGAATCTTTCACAGGCCCCATTTCCCTGAGGGTGGTATGGAGTCATGTGCGACTTCTTTATCCCGTAGATACGTTGAACTTCTTTCATTACGTGTCCCTCAAAGCAGGCACCCTGGTCGGAGTGGATGCGTTTGGGGGCACCCATATACTCGAATGAAATCTTGGCACAGAGCACGAGCTGCTGACTCAGCTGTCTGGTCCTTGGTGGCGGTTACCACCGCAAATTTGGTGAAGTGATCCACCATTACGAGGCAATACTGGTGTCCGCTATTGGATGGGCCTACCATTAGATAGTCTATCATGACAATTTCTAAAGGTTCCTGGGTCACGATGGTTTGCAGGGGAGCTCTCTGTTCTATTGCCTTATGGATCTCACAAGTTCGACAGCTGCGGCATACTTCTTCGACCATTTGACGAAGACCAGGGCAGTAAATCAGTCGCTGTAACCAACGAAAGGTCTTCTCATGACCAAAATGTCCATTCTTATTATGAGCCTCAACTGCCAAGGAGCGAGCCAGTTCACTAGGCACCACAATTTGGTATCGAATGTCGATCTCAGAAGGTAAATAGACCTTTCGGCATAGCACTCCATTTTTCATCTCCAACTTTTCCCACTGACTCAGAACAGATAATATCTCACGTGTCAGTCGTTCTCTTTCCTCTCTACAGGGCTTCTGGCCTTTCTCAACACACTTGATCATCTGCGCCAGCCCCTCATGGGTCTGTTGTATCTGTGCCCATTCCTGTCGTGAGGGACCAAA
Source organism: Leptodactylus fallax (assembly GCA_947044405.1). Lineage (NCBI taxonomy): Eukaryota > Metazoa > Chordata > Amphibia > Anura > Leptodactylidae > Leptodactylus > Leptodactylus fallax. The sequence goes on from CAMRHE010001345.1 coordinate 1,496, forward strand.
GAAAGGAGCCGTTTCAGTCCCCTCCATCTCAAACTGATTAGCGGCGGCCGAGGCCTGTGAAAATCTGCTGAAGTCGGGCACCTCCACATGCTCCAACTCATGATCCACGTCTACTGTGGGGGTCTGGCCGGTTACCCTAGAAAGTCCGTCAGCATTCTGGTTCTCTGTCTTGGACCGATACTTAATGCGGTAATTGAACTTAGACATTCGGGCTATCCACCTCTGCTCTAACGCCCCGAGCTTGGCATTTTCCAGGTGAGCTAGTGGGTTGTTGTCAGTCAGTACTAAAACTTCAGCACCGGTCAAATATTCAGAGAATTTCTCGGTCATGGCCCATACCAGTGCCAACAGCTCCAACTTAAATGAACTATAATTCTCGGGGTTTCTTTCAGAATCTCTCAAAGACCGGCTGCCGTACGCTATGACCCTCTCCTGGCCATCCTGAAGCTGGGAAAGCACTGCTCCAAGACCATACAGGCTTGCATCCGTATACAGCTGGAATGGCAAGTGGTAATCAGCATATGCCAAGATTGGGGCTGTTGTCAGTGCATCCTTCAATGCCTGGAAGGCTTGTTCCTGTTCAGGTCCCCACTTCACGGACCGGTTCTTTGGACCACCGGATGTGCCTCGTAGGAGAGCATTAAGTGGTGCTGCTACCTTGGCGAAATCCTTAATAAACCGTCGATAGTAACCGGCTACTCCAAGGAACGCCCTCACTTCTCGCAGGGTAGTCGGTATCGGCCAATCTTGAACAGCCGCTATCTTGTCTCTTGATGGTCTCACCCCTTCTCCTGATACACGGTGACCCAAGTAATCAATTTCAGATTGGAACAACCGACATTTACTGGGTTTCAATTTGAGCCCATGTTCCCGCAATCTTCGAAATACTTGCCCCAACTGGTGGAGATGGTCTTCAAAGGTCGCAGAATACACTATAATGTCATCCAAGTAGATGAGAGTGAACTCAAAGTTGAAGTCACCGAGACATTTCTCCATCAACCGCTGAAACGTTCCGGGTGCATTTGTCAACCCGAAGGGCATCCGGTTAAATTCGTATAGTCCCATGGGCAAGATGAATGCCGTCTTCTCCTTGACTTTTGTGGCCATCGGCACCTGCCAATACCCACTAGCCAGATCTAGTGAGGAGAAGTACCGGGCTCTCCCCAGCGCTGAGAGGGACTCCTCAATCCGTGGCAAGGGGTAGGAATCTCGTACGGTGCAAGCATTTAACTTCCGATAGTCTACGCAAAATCGGATGGACCCATCTTTTTTTCTTACTAATACCACAGGAGCTGCCCAGGGACTCTGGCTTTCTTGGATGATCCCACCCTGTAGCATCTTAGCTAACAGTTCTTTTACTTCCTGATACAACTGTGGAGGAATTTGTCGGTAGCGCTCTCTAACTGGAGGGGTGTCTCCTGTGGGAATCTCATGGTAGATCCCTGTGGTACATCCAAAATCTTCAGCATACCGTGCAAAGGCGGCTCGGTTCTCCCACAACAGCTCATCTACCTTCTGCACCCATTCCAGAGAACATGAACTTGCATCCATCTTCATCTGTTCTCGAATTGCACGGCCATTCCATTCAGAGGTGGTTTCCTCATCTTCTCCCATGGACACAGTTACGGTCCACTCATCCCTTTCAGTCGGCTTCAGCTGCATTGGAGTTACTTTCCTTACTTCCTCCGGAGTCACATAGATGTTAGCCAGCTGCCTCCCTGGGGTCAGGTCCACACTCTGGTCCTGAGTGTTTACACATCGAAGTGGTACTCTTCCATTGCGAACTATTGCCAAGGAACGGGCCACTAGCGGATCAACACCTCCTTCGGCTGCCTGCAGTGGTTCTACCAACACAGCTATGCCCTCTAGTTTCCGACAGGTGCCTACGGGCATAGACACTATTGTCTCCCGACTGGGTGGCAGTGTAACTTTTGTATGCAAAGGAACTGAAATTCGAGCCAGAGGACGCTGTGCATCCGAACTTTTCTGTAAGCCACATGTCCGGATCAGCCGCTGGAAAGCTGTTTGAGTAGGCCGATGGGTGGTGGTTTCTTTCCAATAACCATGACCTTTCTTTTCAAAGAGGATCTGATCTAATTCTTTTAACACATTCATCCCCAAAATGACAGGGACCTTTACTTCATGTGACTCCTGTACCACCACAATGCCTTTCCTACCTAGATCTTGGCCACATACCCGGACATTCATCCAGGCCACTCCCACGACTGGAACTGGTAACTGGTTAGCTGCGACCACTTGTACGAATGTATGGGGATCATATTTCACATGTTGCTGGAAGTACCGTTCATAACAGTCTCTACTCAAGGTCGTTACTTGGGAACCCGTGTCAATCATCCCGGTAACCGGAATACCCTCCATTTCCACCTGTATAACAGGACTTGCAGCGATCAGGTCATCATTAGGGCATTCTCCCCACATAGTCTTCTTGTCAGTCTCCCCTACTACACGCCCTACAGCAGCAGGGGACTTCAGTTTAACGGCGGTCTCTCATAAGTTTGTCGCTGCTCTGGACATCTAGCAGCAACGTGGCCCATCCGTCCACACTCCCAGCAGCGTATCTCCCGTCGTTCTGGCCATCTGTTTGGGCCCCTTCGGTAAGCCCCTTCGATTTCTCCTGAGCACTGCACTAAATGATTTGAACCCCTTCGGTAGGTCCTATCCTCATCCCTCCAGCGGGGTGGTGGGTGATTCTGATTTTCTGGGTATGGACGGCTCACCCTTTCACCTCCAGTTTTCTGGAAGTCTGCAATTTTCATAGAATGTTCATCACAACGAGTGTGCAAGTGTTCCATTTGTTCTTGCAGTTTCTGCATTACTGTGAGAATTTCTTTAACCGTCCCTTTTTCTACTGTCTCTGAGCCAGAACTAGCCCCCTGTGACAAAGTAACTCCAACTGCGGTCTGGGGCCTCGGGACCATACTATTGGCACGGGAGATGGCCTCTACCTGTACATCATGGAATTTAGCATCAGTCTCTCGTCGTATAAAATCCTGCATAGTCACAGTTAAACTGCCGTCACGTATCCCCAGGACAAACTGGTCACGGAGAGTCCGATCAGGATTACAGAAGGCTGGCGAGCCCCCTCTTTCCTTCCTTTGAATATCTCGGAGCAGTTCTTGTAGGGCATTTGCATATTGGGGAAGGCTTTCATTCTCCTGTTGTACCCTCTGGAAGAACCGAGCCTGCAGAGACCCCAGCAATGCAGTTTTTCCATAGATGTTTTCTAGAATCTGGACTACTTGCTCAAATGTCTGCCTTTGTTCAAATGGCCTCAGTATCACCGTGGTCTTAGCATCCCCTTGTAATGTCAATATTGCTAGCTCTACTAGTACTTCTGGTGCGGTCTGGTACATTCGCTGTATCATTCGTATCTGTTCCACCCACATACTCACTGACATATTATTGCCATCAAATTTAGCTAACTGACTCATTATAGCCCCTGCTGGCATTCTTCCTCCAGCACCATTCTCTCTAACGGGTGCGTCACCGTCCATTCTGGTAAGCGGATCCTGCCGACTACGCCAATTTGTGAACCGAGAGCAAGGCAGGTGGTTTGGACTCCGCAACCAGAAATGAACGCACACGCGGTAGTTCAAGAAAAAAAAAATATATTTACTATAAGTTAATAAAGGCTAGTTAAAGGTAAAATGACAGGGCTAAAGACAAGCAAAATATACAATATAGCATGAACAATTTCAAGGCAAATTCTGCAATGGTTTCTACTTTTACTCTGTCCACTTCTGCAGTATGGACACTGAATGAACAATATACTCAAAACTATCCCTAACTGACCCTGACTTCACATTTGGGTGCACCCCCTTTTCCCCAGTGGTCCAGGTGGACCGCTTACAGTCCGTAGAAGCGCGCGGTGGGGCCCAAAGTCGGTCCTTTCTTTTATAGTGAAGCGTCCTCTCCTCACGGTTATCAGGATCTTGGGAGAAATGAAGTCCTCTTTAACAGACAAGGAAACCAACTGAATGCAATGTAATCCAACAGCAGATTCCACTCAGCACACTGACAGTCCTGCCGAATCCATACACTGAGCTGGGATGTAAGCCGGGATTTAGCAGGTGCCGTCCAGTACATCAACAGCACTGCGAGTCTCTATCTGTGGTATCCATATACACAGTCACAATGTCAGTCTCACTGATCAGCCACTGAGCACAGTTCCTTTCACGTGGACTCACTAGTCCTGTTGTCTCTTTACACTCTGTTTGTCTCTGGACCAAGATACAGCTTAGCTGTACAGAAAAATCTCCACACCAGTTCAATACAACACTTGCCAAGATGGCTGCTGCTCTCTGTCTCGTCACTTCCTGCTTCTCTGCTCACACTCTGTCTGCAGAACAGGCAGGCTGACATAAAAGGGGGGGGGGTCTCACTCCAGCATCATGTCACAATTACAATGGCTGCTGTCTTAAAGGAACAGAATCACAGAAATACATTCAACATTAACAGTTTATACAGACAAATAAAGCTTAGGACAACATTGGCTGTCTCTTACATTACTAAAATGTACTGATAGGACGGAGCTGATAGTTGTGAAACGTTGAACTTTTGCACCAGAGCCCGAGAGACTTTGCACGCACCCGATATGTGTCCTACATACACAGGAAGTCTCTATGTCTAGAATGGGAGCGTCTTGTGGCAAGTGTTTTGTAGTTGTAAACTACAGTAACTTAACCCCTTCATGCCACAGCCAATTTTCGTTTTTGCATTTCTGTTTTTCCCTCCCCTTATTCCAAGAGCCATAACTTTTTCATTTGCCAGTTCACAGAGACACATGATGGCTTATTTGTGAGACAAATTGCACTTTATAATGTCGGCATTCAATATCCTGTACAATGTTCTGTGAAGCTGGAAAAAAAATCAGAATGAAGTAGAACTGGAAAAAAAAAACGCATTTGCACCAATTTCATATGGGTTTAATTTTTACGGCATTCACTGTATGGTAATAATGACATGTTACCTGTATTCTGCGGGTCAGTACGATCATGGCGATACCAAACTTATATAGTATTTGTAATGTTTTGATACTTGAAAAAAAAAATGAAAATCTTTGCAAAATAGAAAAAAAAATTGTCGCCATATTATGTAAGTATTTTTATGCGGGACAAAATGTAATTTTTATTGATACAATTGGGGAAAGTTCTGATGGTTTTACCACTTTTTATTAAATTATTTGAGGAGGCAAAGTGTTGAAAAAAAATCGCCATTTGGCTATTTTGATTTTTTTTTTCCCCTCTACGCCATTCACCATATGGGAAAAATAGTTTGGGCATTTTTGAGCGCCAGAGACCTAAAGTGTTTATATTTACTTCTGTTTATTTTTATATGTGATCTAGGGAAAGGCAGATTCGAACTTTTATGTTTTTTGTTTTTTTTATACATTTAAAAACTTTATATTTTCTTTATTATACAGCCGGCATACGCCATGTATGGAGAGAGCTCAGCTCCTGAGCCCTCTCCATACATCCTCTATGCGACCAAGGACGTACTATTACGACCTTGGTCGTTAAGGGGTTAAAGCTGTACTACTCAATTATTGGTTAATCCCGGTCTCCAGGGGCCTCTATAGTGATGGTATAATATCAGCCGTACTTCATGAATACATTTAGATCATAAGTTTCAGATGTCTTGTGTTCTTGCACAAGATAAGTAAGACTCATAAGATAAGAAAGACTTCAATCATCTCAATTGTTTTGTTTTCAGACACAATCCATACAAAGCAAAGCATTAACACTTTGGTTGCAACATGTCTGATTTGACAATCCAATATACCTCTTTCTGAAGAAATCACTGAACTTCCAGATCCTCATTACTAACAATTAGAGATGAGCGAATCGATTCCGCAGAAGTGGAATTCGATCCGAATTTCAGGAAATCTTCGATTCGCCACGATTCCAGATTTCCTCACGCTTCAATGCATTGAATCGCATTTTTTTATAAAATGGCTGCCAAACTGGTTAGGACAAGGGGGAAGGGACTCAGGGAGCGTGTGATCACCCACAATGCCAAGCGTGCAGCTAATTAGCAGCCAGCAGGACCTGTGATGTCACAGCCCTATAAAAACCCTCGGCCATTTTAGGTACAGTCATTCCATATCGCTCTTACGGTAGGGACAGACGTCGGCAGCAGCTAGGGAAAAACTTAGAAACATATAGAAGTTCAGGGAAAGATGCTGAGCCTTATAACTGTAGGGAAAGTATAGGGAGGAATTGAGAGAAGAATTTGGGGTGGTTGCAGGGTCATTTACAGCAAGAATTTGCAGCATAATTCACATTGCAGCACTCACTGCTGTTATACTGCTGCTCATTACTCATATCTGTGTCTTCAAGGTGGAACACAACAAGCCTTTTGTAGTGCAGTACAGCAAAAAAAAAAAAATGAAACATCATACACTAATATCTGCACATATCTGTTAAAAAAGCCTTTTTAAAGGCCTTTATTATAAGGGGCTGTTGTTATTGTTCTTACAAGGCATAACATTATTCAGTACTATTGTGCCAAAGCCATATCTACACGTATCTGTAAAAAAAAAAGCCTTTTAAAGGTGTTTATTATAAGGGGCTTATTCATTGTTCTTACAAGGCATAACATTATTCAGTACTATTGTGCCAAAGAAAACTGAATTATCATCCAATAATATCTGCACTTATATGTCTTGGAGAAAGACATATTGACCATATTCCCCATTTTGTTACCAGTATAAAGTTGCAGGCCATTTTTCAATACAGTATTGTCAATAAAAATTCAATAATTCTTAGCGGTTATTACTTATTTAAAGGTCTTTATTAGTGTCAAAAAACATAAAAAGGACCATAATCGCCATTTTGTTACCAGTTACCAGTTGCAGGCCATTTATAAATAGTATTGTCAATAATGAAATAATTTTTTTATAGGTGTTCATTAGTGGGTGAAGAAATAAGGGGCATATTTGCCGTTCTCTTCAAAGTAGAAAATAACAGGCCTTTTTGCCCTTTACAATTAAGTTTTTTCATCGAACAGTATGTCAGACAGAGAAGCGAGAGGCCATGCACAGGGGAGGACCGCAGGCCTAAATGTTTCTGGCGCAGGCACAGGTCGCAGCAGAGTAAGGGGGCGTGGCAGCAGGGGTCAGTTACAGAAGCCTGAGCTCCCAGTGTCAAGTAGTGGTCGTGTCTTGACCAGCAACCCAACGGTTGTAGACTGGTTGACTCGGTCATCCAATTCATCCCAACTCACATCAGACACCCCCAGCCAAGAGTTGGTGGGTTCATCAGACACAGCCCTTAGTGCTGTGGGCTCAGATCCACTGTACAGTGAGGAGGAGGTACTAGAGGACAATCAGCAGCTACTGCTCAGCCAAAATGTGGAGGAGACAGCCGCCGCTTCCTGCGGTAGGCGGGCAAGTAGTGATGAGGAGAGTGGCGTGGGAGCTGGTGTTGAGGAGGACATCAGTGACCTGCAGACAGTAGTGGATGACGATGTAGCCGATCGTAATTGGAAGCTGGGTGACGAAGGGGCCTCATCGTCATCAGGAGAAGAGGGTTGCAGCTTGCGCATGACAGCGGTGGAGTCAGCAGGGTGGCAGCAGTGTGAGGTTGGTAGCTAAACGTGCCCGGGGTAGACCACCCGCTTCGCAGCAGCCTACCTGCCCGGAAATCAGTGGTGCAGGGGTTCACAGAGGCAGTGGCGGTAGCAGTCAGTTATTGCAGAGTGTTGGGGGTAAAATCACCGACTCGGCGGTGTGGCAGTTTTTTGTAAAATTGTCACCATTCGGCAGAGGGATGACTACAGGCTCTCCACCATGTTAGACCCTCGATCGGGGAAAAATGGGGGCCTTTTTTACACCCGCTGAGAGGGAGGACAAACTGAACTACTATAGAGACATGCTATGTAGCAAGTTGGCCGCTGACTATATGCGCCATCGTCCATCCTCTTGCATGCCCGGCCGGGGGGGCCCTGAGCGCTCAACTTGCACTGGCATGGCAGCTGCGGGAGGGGGTGGAGATGGCAGGAGCAGTATCGGCTCCATCAGCAGCAGCCTGAGCCTAGAGTCGCTGACTAGCAGCTTTCTTCAGCCGCTTTGTGAAGAAGCTGCTCATCAGCAGCTAGACACAGAGCAGAAGTTGAGCCAGCAGGTGGTGACATACTTAGAGTGCACCCTGCCACCCGTCATCACAGATCCGCTGGACTACTGGGCTGCCAAACTGGATTTGTGTCCAAAACTGGCTGAGTTTGCCCTGGAAAAGCTGTCCTGCCCGGCCAGTATTGTGGCATCAGAGCAGGTGCTTAGTGCAGCGGGGGCCATAGTTACCCCAAGGAAAACTCGCCTGTCCACCCAAAATTTGGAGAGACTGACCTTTGTGAAGATGAATCAGGCATGGATCAGCCAGGATTTACACCCACCAATGCCTGATGCTGCAGATTAAATGATCCATGCTGCCTCACCTGCCACTGGGTCATTGTATGGCCTCCTCATGCCACTACCACTGAGTCATTGTATGGCCTCCTCATGCTGCTACCACTGGGTCACTGTATGGCCTCCTCATGTTGCTGCCACTGGGTCACTGTATGGCCTCCTCATGCCGCTTCCACTGGGTCACTGTATTCCCTCCTCAAGCCATTTCCACTGGGTCACTGAATGCCCTCCTCATACCGCAACCACTGGGTCACTATATGCCCTCCTCATGCCGCTGCCACTGGGTCACTATATGCCCTCCTCATGCCGCTGCCACTGGGTCACTGTATGCCCTCCTAAGGCTGCTACTACTTCTACTTCTGCCACTGGGTCACTGTATGCCCTCCTAAGGCTGCTACTACCTCCACTTCTGCCACTGGGTCACTGTATGCCCTCTTCATGCCACTGCCCCTGGGTCACTGTATGGCCTCCTCATGCTTTAGCCACTGGGTCACTGTATGCTCTCCTCATGCCGTTTCCACTGGGTCACTGTATGGCCTCCTCATGCCGCTGCCAATGGGTCACTGTATGGCCTCCTCATGCTGCTGCCACCTCCACATTATGTTGCCTTGCCACTTTGTAGACATATATGTGGAATCGACAGATGACGGTGTAAAAGGAGTGCGCTCTTTCACACTACAGTAGGATGTTGGGCCGCTGTACGGTTCTTTCTACCTGGCACTAACATGGACCTGTAAGGCTGAGTTCACACTTCAGTTAGTTGGTCAGTTTTGGCCCCGTAACTGTCCAAATAAGTAAAGTGTGCTGCGGTTCTAAGATCAACGCTTGTCATGTGTGTGTCATTCGTACTTACAGTATTGTTTGAATACCACAGTAGGCTCCCTATGCGTGTTACTGCAAGGCACAGTGTTCTACACCACTATACAGGCTCTCTGAAGCTAGGAAATAGGTATTTTTTAGCGATATTCGCTGCAAAGTAATTCAGATCGAAGCAAATTTTTTTGGAACTTCGAATCGAACTTTTCAGAAATTCGCTCATCTCTTCTAACAATGTTCACTTCCTCAATAAGGCCTTATTCACACATCAATGTTTTGGTCAGTGATTTGTATCAGAGATCATAAGCCAAAACCAGGTGTGTGTTTAGAAACCACAGAAAAGGGGCAAATTTTTTATTATATCTTACCTCTGACCAAAATACACAGGACTTACTTTCCTAAATTCTAAAAAGAAAAATATCTGCCTGCATTCCAAAAAAACCTACTTATATTTCAATAAAAAGTTGCCTATATTTTTAAAATCATTGCCTACATCCCCCATCAGCTTCTTACTATATTGCCCTTCTAGGGAACAGGGGACATCACTTAGAGGGGCACTCTTCATTCTCGCAGGCCAGGACCAGCTGACCACATTGTCACATCCCAGGGTCCAGGAATCTCCACAAGGTGGCAGCATAGCATCTACAAGGATGTGTGATACATAGAGCAGTAAATGAATGGGACAACCCTGAGAGTAGAGTAAAGAGGGGGCAGACTGTGGCAGAGCACATCTGTGGTACAGTCACCCAACAAAACTCAAAGAAACCTCCATCATAAAGTGAGGTCTAAAACACCAGTTCAAGGATGGCCAAAAGGAGTACACCACTTAGAAGCAGGATGCAAAGAACCTCAATAATTGGGCATCTTGGCAGCCATGATGAAAAAAAAAAATTAGATCAGGCCTCACTCATTTACATTTATTTCCCCTCAAAGTTGCTGGACGCTATTGATGGTCTTACCTTCTGCAACTTTGATACTTCGCACTTCACCTCTTCTGAAAGTCCTTTAGGAGCTCCATGTCATTTCTCTAGGGTAATACCAAAATCTATTTTATAAGCATTATTTTTCTATTTTCTCGTTCTAGGGCCATAGAAAATTCCAGCGACTCTGGAATATTTCTCTGGAAGGATGGAAAACTCTACTATAGATTACCGTGACTTTGGTGAAGAACATTCTTACAGGAACAAAGTCATTTCCTATATGGTGGTTTGTGCAGTGACTTTTCTTCTGGGGATCTCAGGAAATGTTCTGGTCATCTGGTTCGGCATCTTCAGGATGAAGAAGACAGTCAGCCTGGTGTGGTTCCTTAGTTTAGCTGTAGCTGATTTTACCTTTGCACTTTTTCTACCTTTGACAATCACATACCATGCTCTAGATCATTGGCCATTTGGAAGCTTCATGTGTAAGTTATACGTATTCATTTACTACACCAACAAGTCCGTCAGTGCCCTCCAGCTCACGGTCCTGAGTGTAGACCGATGTGTCCGTGTCGCTTTCCCTCAGTGGTGCCAAAACCACCGGACAAGAAGATTGGCTCTCATCGTAGTCCTGATCATTTGGATTTTTTGTTCTCCTTCTTCTATGATGTTCTCCATCTACTCAGGCACATCTTATTTTGGTAATGCCGTACATTGTAACTTGAAATATCATCACAGCACAGACTTGCATTTGATTATGAGATTAGCTTTCTTTTTTCTTGTACCCTTCATTGTTACTGTCTGCAGTTACATAGGGATCACCTTGTACAGTCTAATAAAACACCTCCCTCTATGTTCTAGGTCTTTTACAGTCACCCTGGCTGTATCCATTATCTTCTTTGACTGTTACTGTCCCCACAATGTGTATAATTAGTTGCAAGCAATACATGATATAAATTATTACTATTTAGCAAAACTTATAGAAATTTCCATATACTTACTAGTTATCAGCAGCTGCATTAACCCCTTCTTCTACGTCCTTGTTGGATGGGAACGCAAAGAAAATTCTTGCAACTCCTTCCAGGCTATGTTTGAGAAGGCATTTGCAGAAGATGATGTCTATAGAGGTTTAAATAACAGAGAAGACAGAACAGTTTCTCTGAATTTAGAGGGATTGTCCCATGAGGGATAGACCATCTAGGGACAGCCCTATAAGCAGATATATTTTGCATTGTACCCGGTGGTGACTGCTGCCATCTTGGCCGTGTGCTCCAACTATCTATCAAAGACCATTTGTAATGATTGTGTAGATGTAAGACAGAGAGGTGAGTCTACAGGCTTACTGCCGGGCCCCAGGAGATTGTTTTGTTGTACTAAGTAACATTACACAGTATATCAAAATGTATCCTTAGAGCCTGACATGTATAGTATAGTAAGCCAGTGATACAATGTCTAGTGATTTAATAGATTGCAGATATTTAACCCTTGTTTCTATATCTTTGTGCTTCACTGTATCAATTCTAGTATCATGGAAATAAAAAATATTCATTTATGATGATGTAAAGATTACAGACATATAGATGTGTCCTCATCTGTCCATCTCTGGTTTGGTTAAAGGTTCCAGATTGTCCTGAAGCCAATTCAATGCAATATGAGGATATGCTAACAAAAGGGATCTTTTTTGGAAGCTTTTTTTTTTTTTTATTTGAAGAACCCAATTCCCTTCATCACTTTTCAAGTGGCTCACAGCCATAAATGTGTCTCCCAAATAACAACAAGCCCCTGTAGCACTTACAAGTCATCAAAACAGGCACATTTATCTACAAATCATTACATTTTGGAATATAAACAACACGTTTCTAAAAAACTATGGGCAAGCAAATTTTTCTTAAAAAAAAAAAAGGGGTAATATTTGGAATATTTTAAATGTTATATGCGTAAAAGTGAGTGTCAGCGCAGTGTATGGTTATATCCTCTGCTTACTGTTTGATTCTCCATAGCCATACATGTCATGTTCCTTTTCATATAACCTCATCTGTGTTTGCCTTAGAGAGCTAGAAATTGAATAGTTATGTTCCTAGGAGCCCTAAGAGTATTCTACACTATGTTTTATAGATAGGTTCCTAGGGGCCCTAAGAGTATTCTACACTATGTTTTATAGATATATAGTCCTAGGAGCCCTAAGAGTATTCTAAACTATGTTTTATAGATAGGTTCCTAGTAGCACTAAGAGTATTCTACACTATGTTTTATAGATAGGTTCCTAGGAGCCCTAAGAGTATTCTACACTGTGTTTTATAGATAGGTTCCTAGGAGCCCTAAGAGTATTCTACACTATGTTTTATAGATAGGTTCCTAGGGGCCCTAAGAGTATTCTACACTATGTTTATAGATAGGTTCCTAGGGCCCTAAGAGTATTCTACACTATGTTTTATAGATAGGTTCCGAGGAGCCCTAAGAGTATTCTACACTGCGTTTTATAGATAGGTTCCTAGGAGCCCTAAGAGTATTCTACACTATGTTTTATAGATAGGTTCCTAGGAGTCCAAAGACTGTTCTATAATTTGTTTTAAGCCAGTTTAAGGTGTGGTTCATACTAAACTTTTTCAACCCAAAACAAATATTATTTCTGAACCAGCCAAACCTAAAACAAAATCAATCTTGAGAGTTTTCCCATCTCTATTACACAGTTAAACTTTTAACCCCTTAAGGACGTTAAGGACCAGGCCTCGTTTTTCAAAACTGACATGTGTCACTTTATATGGCAATAACTTTGAGACGTTTTAACTTAAGTGATTTTGAGATTGTTTTTTCTTGACACATTGTACTTCATGCTAGTGGTAAACACTAATGAATATTTTTGTATTTATTTATAAAAAAATAGGAAATTTGATGGAAATTTGGAAAAAAATCGCAATTTTCAAAATGTGAAATGCTCTGCTTTTCAGATAGATAGTCATACCACCTAAATACATTAATACATATTATCTACTACATCTCTGCTATATATCGGCATCATCTTTTAATCGTCCTGTAATTTATTTTGGATGTTAGACGGCTTACAAGTGTAACAACGATTTTGCAGATTTACAAGAAAATTTCCCAAACTAATTTTTTAGGGACCACTTATAATGAGGATTATAATGGTCTATATATTAGAAACCCCCATAAATGACCCCATTTTCAAAACTGCACCCCTCAAATAATTCAAAATAACATTTGGGAAGTTTGTTAACCCTTTAAGAATTTCACTGGAATTAAAACAATATGGAGGTGAAATTTAGACATTTAATTTTTTCCCACTAATTCCTTAATTTAGCCCTAAAATTAACACATTCACAAAGGGTTAAAGGAAAAAATGCATCTCACAGTTTGTTATGCAATTTCTCCCGAGCACGGAAATACCCCACAAGTGGGTGTAAACTGATGTTTGGGCGAATGGCAGCGCACGGAAGGGAAGGAGCGACACTGGGCGTATGAAAAGCAGATTTTGCTGGAATAGTTTTCAGGTGCCATGTCTCATTTGCAAAGCCCCTAGAGTACCAATACAAAGGAAAACCCCAAAAAGTGACCCCATTTTGCAAACTACACCCCTCACAGAATTCATATAGGGGTATAGTGAGCATTTTGACCTTACATTCGTTTCACAGATTTTGCTAACACTGGGATGTATAAATGAAACATTACTAAAATGTCACTTTATCCCCAAAGTTTTCATTTTCACAAGGGGTTAAAGGAGAAAAAGTACCACACAGTTTGCAAAACAATTGCTCCTGAACACGGCAATACCCCATATGTGGTCATAATCTGCTGTATGGGTACATGGCGGGGCTCGGAATGGAAAGAGCGCCAGTTGGCTTTTGGAGGGCAGATTTTGGTGGAATAGTTTTCAGGTACCATGTCGCATTTGCAGAGCCCCCAAAGTACCAATACAGTGGAAGCCCCCTAAAAGTGACCCCATTTTGAAAACTACACCCCTCACAGAACATATCAAGGGGTATAGTGAGCATTTTGACCCTACAGCTGTTTCACAGATTTTATTAACATTGGGACATTAAAATGAAAAATTTATTTTTTTTCCAATAAACCATAAATTTAGCTCCAAATTTTTCATTTTCACAAGAGGACAAAGGAGAAAAAGCACCCCAAAGTTCGTTCCACAATTTCTTCTGAACACAGAAATGCCCCATATGTGGTTGTAATCTGCTGTTTGAAAACTACACCCCTCATAGAATTTATCTAGGGGTATAGTGAGCATTTTGACCTCACAGCTGTTTCACAGATTTTATTGACTATGGGACGTAAAAATGAAAAATTACTTTTTTTCCAATAAACCGTCAATTTAGCGACATATTTTTAATTTTTGCAAGTGGTTAAAGAAGAAAAAACACCCCACGGTTTGTTACACAATTTCGCTATTTGGCTTTTGGAGGGCAGATGTGGCTGGGATAGTTTTCAGGTGCCATGTCGCATTTGCAGAGCCCATAAAGTACCAATACAATGGAAACCTCTCAAAAGTGACCCCATTTTAGAAACTACACCCCTCAAGGAATGTATCAAGGGGTATTATCATTTTGAGCCTAAAAATGCTTCCCAAAAATTAATGTACAAAGTGAAAATTAAAGGCACTCCTAAAACTATTAAGTGGGCTATCCCGGGGACAAAAAAATTAAATATGTGGGTATAAACTGCTGCTTGGGCACGCAGCAGGGCTCAGAAGGGAAGGAGCACTGTGTTTTTTTTTTTAGCTTTTGGAGTACAGATGTAGAGGGACTTTCTGGTCGCCATGATATTTTTGCAGAGCCTTGGAGGTGCCAGTAAATTGGAATTCCCCAAGAAGTGACCCCCATTTTGTAGGGGCAATTTTAGGGTCTCTGCAAATGTGACATGGTGTCCAAAAAAACAACAATCTAAATATGCGCTCCAAAAGCACATAGCGCTCCTTCACATCTGCGGCCTGCTGTGTGTCCAAATGACAGTTTATGCCCACATGTATGACACTGGTGTACCCAGGATAACGTATTTAACAATGCCATATGTGGGTATAAACTGCTGTTTGGGAACAGCCGGACACAGAAGGGAAGGAGCGCTATTTTGGTTTTTGGAGCACAGTTTGCTTTTTGGACACCATGCCACTTTTGCAGAGCCCATGAATTGCCAGTAAAGTGGAATCCGCAAACTTGTGACCCCATTTTGGAAACTATACCCTTCAAGGGATTTATCAAGTGGGGTAGCGAGCATTATTAACCCTTAAGTGTTGCATTCTTTTAATTTCCAAAAATGAATGCGCAGCTGATAATGAAAAGTTAAAAATGAAATTTTTCTATAGATACGCCATTTCAGTGCCCGATATGTTGTGCCCAGCTTATGTCTGCACAGACACACACTCCAAAAACTGGTGAGCGGGGATCCCGGGCACAACAGCTTTTGGAGCGTTCATTTCTGATACAAGCCGGACACAACATATTACACACTGAGATGACGTATTCCTGGAATAATTGTCATTTTCACCTTTCATCATCAGCTGCGTATTCATTTATGGATAATAAATTATAGCAACACTTGGGGGTTAAAAATGTTCACTGTACCCCTGGATAAATTCCTTCAGGGGTGTAGTTTCCAAAATGGGGTGACATGTCAGGGGATTCCACTTTACTGGCATTTCAGATCTGCAAAAGTGCAATGGCATCCAAAAACCAAACCGTCCAAGTCTGTGCTCCAAAAACCAAATAGCGCTCCTTCCCTTCTGTGCTCGGCTGTGCCCAAACAGCAGTTTATACCCACATATGACATTAAGTACGTTACCCTGGGTACGACAAGTGTCATACATGTGGGTATAAACTGCGGTTTGGGCACACAGTAGGGTGCAGAAGGGAAGGAGCGCTATGTGGTTTTTGGAGCGCAGATTCAGATGTTTGGTATCTGGACGCCATGACATGTTTGCAGAGCCTCTAAAGTACCAGTAAAGTGGAATCCCCTAGGGAATGACCCCATTTTGAAAACTGCACCCCTCAAAGAATTTATCAAGGGATGTAGTGAGCGTTAGTATCCCAGACGTGACTGCACAGTGGATGGGGAAAAGTGAATGAATATTTAAGCTGTGCGGAGTACATTGGGTACACTAAATTCCCTACTATTTCCCCAGTAGTTCCTATTATTGGGGAGGTCACTCTGGGGGTCACTTCTGGTTTATTATCCCTCGTAAGCTCTAAATCTGGTTTGCACCCTGATATCCGCTCGCACAGCTTATACATTCCCTTCCTGACGCAGCCAGTTATGTTCTAATGATTTGGCGATTTTTGGGGTTTTTGTCTTCACATTGTACGAGCTATATTTTCTTTATTTCTCTGGTGATGTAGCCATATGAGGGCTTATTGTTTGCAGTATGAGATGTATTTTTTAATGACATCATTTTTAGGTGCTTACAACTTATTAAATAAATTTTATTAACTCTTTCTTGGTGGATTAAAAAACAACCCCATCGATTCTGGCACTGCGTTTTACCTTTTAAATTTTTCACCATGCAGAGTAGAGCGTAAGTAACATGTTATCTTTATTCTGTGGGTCGGTACGATTACGGAGATACCTCATTTATACTGTTTTTTATGCGATACCAATTTTGCAGAACAAAAACCCATTTCGGGACATAAATCAATTTTATTTGCATCACCATATTCTAAGATGCATAGCATTTTTATTTTTCAGTTTAGAGAGTTAATTTAGGGCTTATTTTTTGCGGGACAACCTGTGCTTTTTATTGGTACTATTTTGGGGTGCATATGACTTTTTAATCACTTTTTATGGCATATTTTGTAAGGTGAGATGGCGAAAAATCATTACTTTTGGCGTTTTTTTTCCGATTTTTTTTTCCCCGACGTTCACCGTGTACATTAAATATGGTTTCAGTTTTATTGCACAGGTTGTTACGGACACAACGATACCAAATATGTATTGTTTTTATAAATTTTTAGGTTTATTTTTTATATAATTCATTTTATATAGGAAAAGGGAATTTTTGGGGCTTTATTCTTTTATTAATTTTTTTCACATACTTATTTTTTTTTTCACTTTTTTTAACTTTTTCTTGTGTCCCATTAGGACACCTGAGCCAGAGATGCTTTGATCTCTGGCTCAGTACTATAGACTGCAAGACACGAGCATACACGTGTCTTGCAGCCTATACAGGAAGTCATCGCTATGGAAACACAGCGCTGACTTCCGCAGGTCTCGGCAGGATCAACCAGGTAGTGGGGTCTCCAGGCAGCCTGGGGTCACTTGGCAGACCCCGGGCTGCAGATTATAGATATCGGCACCCCCCCGATCTCGCCACGGGCGGTGCAGGGGGGGGTGGCAAGATGGCGGAACCCCTTGGATGCCGCGGTTATGTTTGACTGTGGCATCCAAGGGGTTAAAACCTCTGATTGGAACTCAGTTCCGACCGGGGGTTATGGAGTAGGGTGTTAGCTGTCAGTTACAGCTAACACCCGGTTCCGATGCCGCCCGCTCAGGTGTAATAGTACGTCCAAGGTCATTAAGGGGTTAATCATATTAATTTGCTAAGTTTATAAATCAGTCCACTCCATATTTCTCTGCTCTGGAACTTGTCGTATATTTGTAGTTATAATGAGGAATCATTACAGAAAATGTCCAGTGTAAAAGCATGAAATGATAAAACTCAACACACCCAATTGTAAGTCTATGGGATGTGTTGGGTAAAGGCGGTGTCAGTCATGAGATGAAGCCGACACTTTGTTGTGTTTTGCATTTATAACTGAAGCCACAATGCAGATTATTTTTTTTTTTTGCAACAAAGGTTTGTTAAAAAGTGTATTGAGATGACAATGAATGTTTTATATGTATGATTACTATATTGGTTTATACATCCATCCAGTGCTTACAGTACCGCACACGTAAGGCTAGGTTCACACTTCTGACAGAATGACAGATATAGACAGTGCACCCTCCATCAGCAGCCACCACCATTCACTGCAATGTGGAAAACGAGAAGGAAATTTCCTTCTGTTTTTTTTTATCGTTTTAACCAGAAGATAAAGTTCACACAGACAAAGCCTCCCTCAATAGGCGCCGCTGCACTGATTCTGGCATACTTGGAAAAAAAAAAATGCAACTATTTCAAAATCAGTGGAAAGGAGACTTTTAACCCTTTCCTCCTGGTGCCATTTTCCAATTTTTGTTTTTGACTCCCCGCCTTCCGAACCCCATAACTTTTTTTATTTTTCTGTTTACAGAGCCATAGGAGGGCTTTTTGTTTGTTGGAAAAATTGTTCTTCATAATGGTCCCATTTATTATTCTGCACAATGTACTAGGAAGCTGGAAAATTCAGAATGAGAAATTGGCAAAAAGTGCATTTGTATGAGCTTCTTACAGGCTTCGTTTTTATGGACTTCATTGTGCAGCTCAAATGACCTGTCACCTTTATTCTATGTTTCGGTAGGATTCCAGGGATACCAAATTTATATAGTTTTATGTATATTTTAAACCATTAACAAAAATCCTAAATTTTGCCAAAAAAATATTTTTCCTAAATTGCCATATTCTGACACCTGTAACTTTTTATATTTCCATGTACAGGGATGCATCCACTTTTCAGGGACTGTAAAACGCCACGTGGGGCTCCGTCCCTATTGTGTATTTAGCTCTAGTTGCAGAGCAATTTCCACTATCTTTGATGCCATCCACTACACAAGTTACCCCATTGATAAGTTAGTTTGAGAGTTAAACATTATTTTGCATTATTGCTACTTTGGTGTGTCTTATATTAGTCACTTCATATTGGATCTACAATGTTCCCTTATATACGGTGTCTTCCTCCTACTGTACATCGCTCTTCCTCACATCACATGGTCACAAGATGTCATAATATATATACATATGTTTCTTTGTGTCTTCGTCTGTCCAGCATAATGTATACATTCCTTTGTTCTACTAAGTTGCTTTGTGAATACATTATATACTACAGCAATTCTGATTGGAGGCGATGTAGAGGAATCATTTCCCATTGCATAAAGCCTAGTTCCAATTGTAAGTGATACCCCGGATTGGAATCATAGTCTATATCTGCTCCACTAACTTCCATAGGACTGCCAGGGATAGGTAAAGTAAAGTGCTCAGCTATCTTGGAGGTCCCACTGAAATGA
This sequence comes from Leptodactylus fallax, assembly GCA_947044405.1. NCBI lineage: Eukaryota > Metazoa > Chordata > Amphibia > Anura > Leptodactylidae > Leptodactylus > Leptodactylus fallax. The sequence goes on from CAMRHE010001345.1 coordinate 20,813, forward strand.
ATGGAGTAGCCTGTTTGTCCGCTGCTCCATGCAGATTGGAGAGCAAATCACCCCCATTCTCAACCATGTAAAAGCATGGAGAACGTAGAGAAGAAAGATCACATAACCTCCGGGATCATGCAGACATCCCCATAATGCCTCGCAAGTAGCCCTCATGAAAAGAAGAGCTAGCCATGGAGGACTATAGGTCTGAGGTTACTGATAGGCAGTATAAAAAGCTCAGGATGATGGAGAAGGTGCCCATTTTGTGGGGAAAGTTTAGACAGATAGGAGTTAGACTGAGAAAGATCGGATTATACAGATAACACAGTGTAAGGAAGATGTATTGTGGAGAAGAAGGCTTGGAATAAATGGATAATACTGGAGTTAGGCTACATTCACACAATAGTGAATAATGGCTGTGTGACGCCATTTTTTTTTTTGTGAACGTTACATGGTAGCATTGAATTCAATGTCAGTGAATCGGGGCTATTCTCATGACCCTAATTTTGACAGTCCGTTGTCATGGACTGTCAAAATATAGATCATGTCCTATTTTTGTCAGTTTTCACAGATCCCTCCATACACTCAAATGTATGCTCAAAACATGCGAGATGGCCACGAAAAATTGACTTTTTTCATGGTCGTTTTACACCTTTTTCGTGTGAATCTAGCCTTACTCTGTATATCTGTCACACTGGTAGACCATCCGGCAGTGCGGGCCATGTGTCAGTGATGTGCTGGGGTTATTGTGCTGCAGCAGCTGCATCAACCTCAATCACAAGTCTCAGAGTCAAAACATCAAACTGAATCTGTTCTGTGTCAGGAATTATAATTGCCAAATGCCCAAACCCAGTGAAGCCATACACCCTACCTCTGCCATCGGCTTTAGGAAAAAAAAATAGCCAAAAGCACATTTTTTGCCAAATTTGTATAACCCTGCCTTTTGAAATTCACATTATGGGATTGTTCCTCAAACTGTGGCCTGTTGATATCATAGAGAGCTCTGTTAGTCCTTGGACTGTGACCTCTGTCAGAGCAAGCTCACAACACTTACCAAAAAATGTCAATATATCACTAGTTTTCCTGTGTCCAGGTATCTGTTAGTGCCTGTTTACAGTTGTTTAATAGCAGTTCAGGCAAATCACTCAATATTAAAATATGCAGTCAATAAAAATTGGATTTTTACATTTGAAATGTAATAATTTGATATGTTATGAACATGTTTTAACAGCACCCCCAATGGTTTGGAGTGGTACCACAAGTAGTATCATTGCTGAAAATTATCCACATCATTAGATAATATGTAACGCATCACATCTGCATTGTCTTTAACTAATATACATGTAGTAGAGACAACAATGTATCTAAATGTATTTGCATTGACATTATTCTAAATATTGAAAGTAAATGCAGTGAATGAAATACAATAAACCATTGAGGAATTCTCTGAATATTAATCCAAGGGACATAACTAGAGTCCTAGAGGCCCCAGGGCAAATGTTGTCTCCTTGCTTTTCGTCGCACCTTCCCCCACTCTTTCCTCACCTCTTCATAGTGCCCCTCATATAACAATACCTCCAATGGTAATAAAGTCCACTTTAGTAACCCACACAGTAACATTACACTCATAGTGTACACCAAAGATGGCATTCAGCAGCAAACTTGGTGTACTTGGGTCCTAAGAGAGATAGGGAATAATACACAGG
>CAMRHE010001345.1:27500-126110 GCA_947044405.1 Leptodactylus fallax
TATCTATCTATCTATCTATCTATCTCATATCTATCTATCTCATATCTATCCATCTATCTATCTATCTATCTATCTATCTATCTCATATCTATCTATCTATCTATCTATCTCATAGCCATCTATCTCATATCTATCTATCTATCTATCTATCTATCTATCTATCTCATATCTATCTATCTCATATCTATTATCTATCTCATATCTATCTATCTATCTATCTCATATCTATCTATCTATCCATCTATCTATCTCATATCTATCTATCTATCTATCTATCTATCTATCTCATATCTATCTATCTCATATCTATCTATCTCATATCTATCTATCTCATATCTATCTATCTATCTATCTATCTCATATCTATCTATCTCATATCTGTCTATCTATCTCATATCTATCTATCTATCTATCTATCTATCTATCTATCTATCTAATATCTATCTATCTATCTCATATCTATCTCATATCTATCTATCTATCTATCTATCTATCTATCTATCTATCTATCTCATATCTATCTATCTATCTATCTCATATCTATCTATCTATCTAATATCTTTCTATCTATCTATCTCATATCTATCTATCTATCTATCTATCTATCTAATATCTATCTATCTATCTCATATCTATCTCATATCTATCTATCTATCTATCTCATATCTATCTCATATCTATCTAGCTATCTATCTATCTATCTATCTATCTCATATCTATCTCATATCTATCTATCTATCTATCTCATATCTATCTCATATCTATCTAGCTATCTATCTATCTATCTATCTATCTATCTCATATCTATCTCATATCTATCTATCTATCTATCTATCTCATATCTATCTATCTCATATCTATGTATCTATCTATCTATCTATCTCATATCTATCTCATATCTATCTCATATCTATCTATCTATCTATCTATCTATCTCATATCTATCTATCTATCTATCTCATATCTATCTATCTCATATCTATCTATCTATCTAATATCTATCTATCTATCTCATATCTATCTCATATCTATCTATCTATCTATCTCATATCTATCTATCTCATATCTATCTCATATCTATCTCATATCTATCTATCTATCTATCTATCTATCTATCTATCTATCTATCTATCTCATATCTATCTATCTATCTATCTCATATCCATCTATCTCATATCTATCTATCTATCTATCTATCTATCTATCTATCTATCTCATATCTATCTATCTCATATCTATTATCTATCTATCTCATATCTATCTATCTATCTATCTATCTCATATCTATCTATCTCATATCTATCCATCTATCTATCTATCTATCTATCTCATATCTATCTATCTATCTATCTATCTCATAGCCATCTATCTCATATCTATCTATCTATCTATCTATCTATCTATCTCATATCTATCTATCTCATATCTATTATCTATCTCATATCTATCTATCTATCTATCTATCTCATATCTATCTATCTATCCATCTATCTATCTCATATCTATCTATCTATCTATCTATCTATCTCATATCTATCTATCTCATATCTATCTATCTCATATCTATCTATCTCATATCTATCTATCTATCTATCTATCTCATATCTATCTATCTCATATCTATCTATCTCATATCTGTCTATCTATCTCATATCTATCTATCTATCTATCTATCTATCTATCTAATATCTATCTATCTATCTCATATCTATCTCATATCTATCTATCTATCTATCTATCTATCTATCTATCTCATATCTATCTATCTATCTATCTCATATCTATCTATCTATCTATCTAATATCTTTCTATCTATCTATCTCATATCTATCTATCTATCTATCTATCTAATATCTATCTATCTATCTCATATCTATCTCATATCTATCTATCTATCTATCTCATATCTATCTCATATCTATCTATCTATCTATCTATCTATCTCATATCTATCTATCTCATATCTATGTATCTATCTATCTATCTCATATCTATCTCATATCTATCTCATATCTATCTATCTATCTATCTATCTATCTATCTCATATCTATCTATCTATCTATCTCATATCTATCTATCTCATATCTATCTATCTATCTAATATCTATCTATCTATCTCATATCTATCTCATATCTATCTATCTATCTCATATCTATCTATCTCATATCTATCTCATATCTATCTCATATCTATCCATCTATCTATCTATCTATCTATCTATCTATCTATCTATCTATCTCATATCTATCTATCTATCTATCTATCTCATATCCATCTATCTCATATCTATCTATCTATCTATCTATCTATCTATCTATCTCATATCTATCTATCTCATATCTATTATCTATCTATCTCATATCTATCTATCTATCTATCTATCTCATATCTATCTATCTCATATCTATCCATCTATCTATCTATCTATCTATCTCATATCTATCTATCTATCTATCTATCTATCTCATAGCCATCTATCTCATATCTATCTATCTATCTATCTATCTATCTATCTATCTATCTCATATCTATCTATCTCATATCTATTATCTATCTCATATCTATCTATCTATCTATCTCATATCTATCTATCTATCCATCTATCTATCTCATATCTATCTATCTATCTATCTATCTATCTATCTATCTCATATCTATCTATCTCATATCTATCTATCTCATATCTATCTATCTCATATCTATCTATCTATCTATCTATCTCATATCTATCTATCTCATATCTGTCTATCTATCTCATATCTATCTGTCTATGTATCTATCTATCTATCTATCTATCTATCTATCTATCTATCTATCTATCTCATAGCTCTCTCTCTCCAGGTTTTAGATGCCAGACCTTCATGGATCTGATATTGATGACCTATCCTTACATCCTAACTTAGCCTAAAGTAATGCTGAAGACAAACACTTTTGCTTTTTTATTTTTTTGTGAAAAGTTAGGAAATCCCCATTGTCTCTGCCCTTTCCCCAATACAGACTCCACTACACATTTGTTACTGCACTTTTATATGGACTAAAAGCAAAACACATCCCATGTCCTATCAGTGCCGAATACTTGTATAGCGATTGACAGTCTACAGAACTAAGAGAACCTTTAATGCCTTCTGGTTCACTTAGTTCTGTGGACTATCAGGCAGTATATAAGTATACGGCACTGACAGGACATGGGATGTGTTTAGCTTTAGTCCATATACAGGTGCAATAAGACGTGTGTAGTGGAGTCTGTATGAGGGAAGGGCAGAGACAATGAGGATTTCCTACTAACTGTAAGGTTTTACCGTCTCTGATGCAGAAGTTGATGTCATGACTGGGTTTCTATATATTGGACAGACATCTGGGGAAGATATTTAGTAAGCAAAGCCGAGAATTGATCCTCAAGACCCACAGGTAAGTGACCAATGTATCTGCCCTGGAATGAGCAGTGACTGGGGGTGAGTAAGAAGCCCCAGAAGTCTCATTGTGTCTGTCCATGAACCCTTATGATTTATAAAGTGCTGCGGAATATGCTGGTGCTACATAAATACAATGTATCATATTATTATTCTATTATTATCTTCTGTCCTGTACAAGTTACTTTTCTGCTATATAATGATCAGTTATTACAGCTTTACTGAGATCACAGAGAGGTTTATTGTGTCCATATCATTAGTGACCAGATTTATCATGTAATGTCTAGAGCAGGGTCAGGAACCTCCATGATCCCAGCATGCTCCATTTACATCTATGGAAGTTACAAGACCAGCAGAGTGAGTGTGCATGCTGGGAGTTGTAGTTTCACAACAGCTGAGGGTTCCTGACCCCTGGGCTTGATCTTTCTCTAAATTCACATAATGTAGTTGGTTTACCTGCAGTGCTATATAATAATGCAGAGAATACAGTCGATAACCCTGTATATAGCTAGCCCTGCTCTCTGCTGAGGAGTGGAAACAATTGTTACCAGTCTAGACAATGCTCTGTGAGCTAAACACAGATGTCGAAGCCTTTACCCACTATCTCATGGTTAGATGTCTCACTGACATAACTTTAGGGTTCTCGGTGGTCGCAGCTGCCACCGGGTCTAGAATCAGCGGGGTCCACAGGACGCCCTCCCCCACTCTAAGGCTGGTTGTACTTTGTTGATGTCATTTCTCATTTCCTTTGATGGCCGGCACTGCCATTCCCCTGTCCTCTGGTGCACTGGAGTGAGAAGATTTATGATACACAGCCTTCCACTGTCAGAAAATTAGCCCTTTAATACCAAAAATAAACATTGTTCAGCAGAATAGAAGAAATTCTTTGGGTGGAACAAAAGGGGGAACGGGCAAACAACAGGGGATGGGAATGATGGGAACCTTATACAGAGAGGCTGGGAGCAAGTCAGCTAGGTGGTCTGGCCACAGCTAGAGAAGGAAAGGGAAATGTAAATGTTGCTAAAATATACTGATAGGACGGAGCTGACAGTTGTGAAATGTTGTGCAGGAGAGCCCAAGCTGAACTTTTGCACCAGAGACCGTGAGACTTTACACGCACCCCATATGTGTCCTACATACACAGGAAGTCTCTATGTCTAGATCGGGGGCGTCTTGTGACAAGTGTTTTGTAGTAATAAACTACTGTAACTTAAAGCTGTACTACTCAATTATTGGTTAATCCCATCTCCAGGGGGCCCTATAGTGGTGGTATAATATCAGCCGTACTTCATGAATACATTTAGATCAGAATCTTCAGATGTCTTGTCTTCTTGCACAAAAGTAAAACTCATAAGATAAGAAATATTTTAATCTCAATTGTTTTGTTATCAGACACAATCCATATAAAGCAAAGCATTGGTTAAAACATGTCTAACTTGACAATCCAATATTCCTCTTTCTGAAGAAATCACTGAATCTCTAGATCCTCATTACTAGTAATGTTCACTTCCTCAATAAGGCCTTATTCACACATCAATGTCTTGGTCAGTGATTTGTATCAGAGATCATAAGCCAAAACCAGGCGTGTGTTTAGGAACCACAGAAAAGGTGCAAATCTCTTCATTACACCTTATCTCTGACCAAAAGACATATGAATAAGGACTAATCTGTCATTGTAGTGCACTTACTTTCCTAAATTCCAAAAAGAACTAAAAAATCCTGTCTACATCACAAAAAAAATACCTGTATTTCAAGGGAAAGCTGAAATATATTTTTTCAAATCACTGCCTAGATCCCCCAACAGCTTCTTACTACATTGCCCTTCTAGGGACCAGGGGACATCACTTAGAGGGGCACTCTTCATTCTCATAGGCCAGGACCTGTCACCTGACCACATTGTCACATCCCAGGGTTCAGGAGTCTCCACAAGGTGGCGGCATAGCATCTACAAGGATGTGCGATACACAGAGCAATAAATGAGAGTAGAGTAAAGAGGGGGCAGACTGTGGCAGAGCACATCTGTGGTACAGTCACCCAACAAAACTCTAAGAAACCTCCATCATAAAGTGAGGTCTAAAACACCAGTTCAAGGACGGCCAAAAGGAGAACACCACTTAGAAGCAGGATGCAAAGAACATCAATAATTGGACATCTTGAAAGTCATGTTGAAAAAATAAATATTAGATCAGGGCTCACTCATTTACATTTAAGTCGCTGGATGGTATTGATGGTCTTACCTTCTGCAGCTTTGATACTTCGCACTTCACCCCTTCTGAAAGTCCTTTAGGAGCTCCATGTCATTTCTCTAGGGTAATACCAAAATCTATTTTATAAGCATTATTTTTCTATTTTGTCATTCCAGGGCCATAAACAATTTGAAACAGTTTGAATATTTGTCTGAAAGGATGGAAAACTCTACAATAAAATACAGTAACTTTAGTAAAGAACACTCTTACAAGAACAACATAGTCATCTCCTATATGGTGGTCGAGGCAGTGACTTTTCTTCTGGGGATCTCAGGAAATGGTCTGGTCATCTGGTTCGGCATTTTCAGGATGAAGAAGACAGTCAGCCTGGTGTGGTTCCTCAGTATAGCTGTAGCTGATTTTACCTTTGCACTTTCTTTACCTTTGTCAATCACATACAATGCTCTTGATCATTGGCCATTTGGAAGTTTCATGTGTAAGTTATACGTATTCATTTACTTCTTTACCAAGCCCTTCAGTGCCCTCCAGCTCGCAGTCCTGAGTATAGACCGATGTGTCCGTGTCGCCTTCCCTCAGTGGTGCCAAAAACACCGGACAAGAAGATTGGCTCTCATCGTAGTCCTGATCATTTGGATCTTTTCTTCTGCTTCTACTCTGATATTCTCCATCTACTCATATACCTATAAATATAATTATGCAGTGAGTTGCCATTTTGGGTATCCTGATAGCATGGACTTGCATTTCTTTATGAGATTTGTTTTCTTCTGTCTTGTTCCTTTTATTGTTACTGTCTGCAGTTACATAGGAATCACCTTGTACAGTCTAAGAAAACACCTCCCTCTATGTTCTAGGTCTTTTACAGTCACCCTGGCTGTATCCATTATCTTCTTTGTCTGTTACTGTCCCCACAATGTATTTTTTTTGTTGCAGGGAATACATGATATGAATTATTACTATTTAGCAAAATTTATAGAAATTTCCGAATGCTTACTAGTTATCAGTAGCTGCATTAACCCCGTCATCTACGTCCTTGTTGGATGGGAACTCAAAGAAAATTTTTGCAGCTCCTTCCAGGCTATGTTTGAGAAGGCATTTGCAGAAGATGATATCTATAGAGGTTTAAATAATAGAGAAGACAGAACAGTTTCTCTGAATTTAAAGGGATTGTCCCATTAGGGATAGACCATTTAGGGACAGCCCTATAAGCAGATATATTTTGCATTGTACCCGGTGGTGACTGCTGCCATCTTGGCCGTGCGCTCCAACTATCTATCAAAGACCATTTGTAATGATTGTGTAGATCTAAGACAGAGAGGTGAGTCTACAGGCTTACTGCCGGGCCCCAGGAGATTGTTTTGTTGTACTAAGTAGCATTACACAGTATATCAAAATGTATCCTTAGAGCCTGACATTTATAGTATAGTAAGCCAGTGATACAATGTCTAGTGATTTAATAGATTACAGATATTTAACCCTTGTTTCTATATCTTTGTGCTTCACTGTATCAATTCTAGTATCATGGAAATAAAAAATATTCATTTATGATGATGTAAAGATTACAGACATATAGATGTGTCCTCATCTGTCCATCTCTGGTTTGGTTAAAGGTTCCAGATTGTCCTGAAGCCAATTCAATGCAATATTAGGATATGCTAACAAAAGGGATCTTTTTTGGAAGTTTTATTTTTCTTTTTTTTTAAAAAAAAACAATTCTTCATCACTTTTCAAGTGGCTCACAGCCATAAATTTGTGTTCCAAATAATAACAATAAGGTCCTGTAGCACTTACAATTCATTAAAACAGGCAATTTTACCTGCAAAACCATTGCGTTTTGCAATATATACGACACGTCTAAAAAACCATGGGCAAGCAATTTTTCCCTCAAAAAAGGGTAATTTTTGGAGCATTTTAAATGTTAAATGTGTAAAAGTGAGTGTCAGCGCAGTGTAGGGTTAAACTTGGAGTTTGTATCCTCTGCTTATCTTTCTTTTTCCATAGACCTTCATGTCACATTCACTTTCATATAACTTTGTGTTTGCATTACAGACCTAGAAATTGGATATATACAGTTGTGCTAAAAAGTTTACATAGCCCGGCAGATTATTTGTTTTTTTGGCCTTTTTTCAGAGAATATGAAACACAAAACCTTTTTCTCCACTCATGGTTAGTGGTTGGTTGAAGCCATTTATTGTCAAACTTCTGTGTTTTCTCTTTTTAAATCATAATGACAACCAAAAACATCAAAATGACCCTGTTCAAAAGTTCACATCCCCCAGTTCTTAATACCGTGTATTGCCCCCTGCAACATCAATGACAGCTTGAAGTCTTTTGTGGTAGTTGTGGATGAGGCTCTTTATTTTCTCAGATGGTTCTCCAGTTCCTGTAAGTTCCTGGGCTGTCTTGCATGTCCTGCGCGCTTGAGATCTCCCCAGAGAGGCTCAATGATATTGAGGTCAGGAGACTGAGATGGCCACTCCAGAACCTTCACTTTCTTCTGCTGTAGCCAATGACAGGTCCACTTGTCCTTGTGTTTTGGATCATTGTCATGTTGGAGCGTCCAAGTACGTCCCATGCGCAGATTCCTGGCTGATGAGTTTCTTCTGGCAACTCGACCATGCATCCCATTTTTCTTCAAGTGCCTCCTTATTGTGCATCTTGAAACAGCCACACCGATAGTTTTCAGAGTCCTGTATTTCAGCTGATTTTATATGTGGGGTTTTCTTTTCATCCTGAACAATTTTCCGGGCAGTTGTGGACGAAATTTTGGTTGGTCTACCTGACCGTGGTTTGGTTTCTGGGCATGTTATCAGGCCAAAATCACCAGGGGATGGGAACTTTTGAACAGGGTCATTTTGATGTTTTTGGTTGTCATTATGGTTTAAAAAGAGAAAACACAGAAGTCTGACAATAAATGGCTTCAACCAACCACTAATTCTTGTGTTATCATTGATATTCTCTGAAAAAAGTCCAAAAAAACAAAAAATCTGCCGGGATATGTAAACTTTTTAGCACAACTGTAGGTCCTAAGAACCCTGAGTATTGTACACTATGTTTTATAGATAGGTTCCTAGGAGTCCTAAGAGTATTCTACACTATGTTTTATAGATAGGTTCCTAGGAGCCCTAAGAGTATTCTACACTATGTTTTATAGATAGGTTCCTAGGAGCCCTAAGAGTATTCTACACTATGTTTTATAGATAGGTTCCTAGGAGCCCTAAGAGTGTTCTACACTATGTTTTATAGATAGGTTCCTAGGAGTCCTAAGAGCATTCTACACTATGTTTTATAGATAGGTTCCTAGGAGTCCTAAGAGCATTCTACACTATGTTTTATAGATAGGTTCCTAGGAGCCCTAAGAGTGTTCTACACTATGTTTTATAGATAGGTTCCTAGGAGTCCTAAGAGCATTCTACACTATGTTTTATAGATAGGTTCCTAGGAGCCCTTAGAGTGTTCTACACTATGTTTTATAGATCGGTTCCTAGGAGCCCTAAGAGTGCTCTACACTATGTTTTATAGATAGGTTCCTAGGAGCCCTAAGAGTATTCTATACTATGTTTTATAGATAGGTTCCTAGGAGCCCTAAGAGTGTTTTGTATTTTGTTTAAAGCCAGTTTAAGGTGTTGTTCATACTAAACTTGTTCAGCCTAAAACAAATCTTCATCCCAAATCAGCTGAACCTAAAACAAAATGAATCTTAAGAGTTTTTCCCATTTCTATTACGCAGTTATAGTTTTAATCATATTAATTTGCTAAGTTTATAAATCAGTCCACTCCATATTTCTCTGCTCTGGAACTTGTCGTATATTTGTAGTTATAATGAGGAATCATTACAGAAAATGTCCAGTGTAAAAGCATGAAATGATAAAACTCAACACACCCAATTGTAAGTCTATGACAGGGGTTGGCAACCCCCAGCACGCGTGCCAATAGTGGCACGCGAGGCTTATTTCCCTGGCACGGCAGCGGAGTCCTCACCCAGCAGCTTCGATTGGACTAAACATGGCCGAAACAAAACTGCTATTATTATACTGTGAGGTCTGACTACAGGCAGAAGCACCGAAGAGAACAGAGCGGCTGCGGAGCGTGGAATGGCGAGTACATTGTTTTTTTTTATGTTTGTCACCTCTCCTGGTCCTGCACTTATTATACTTGGGGGTCTGAAGAGAGCTATGTGCGGGGACCGGTATGGAACATAATACCGTGTGCAGGGACCTAATGTTTTCTGCATTAAGGATGTGTTTTTGCACAGAAAACATAGGCATTTTTTTTTGCGCAAAAATGCACCATGTGAACGCAGTTTTACATTGAAGTAAAAGTTCCAGTGGCCTAAGACTATATCTGCATCCAGATACCTAGTGTGATATCACCATAAGGATGCCGCCATACGGTGCTCCTGGACACATTTACCACTAATTGGGGGCTGCACATGGACTTTCATTGCTTCTAATCGGATAGTACAGGAGCGTCCCAGGAAATAGCAGTAAACACATGTGTCCTAAAGCATCTGGTGGCAGCACTTCTGTGTTATGGTTTGTGGTATATGACTTTAGTTTAGGGGTCGTCAGACTTACAATTATTGACCGGCACTCCGAGTACCTCATCTTTGATTTTTTAATTACAATCGGCACGCCGAACAAAAAAGGTTGCCTACCCCTGGTCTATGAGATCTGTTGGGGAAAGGCGGTATCTGTCATAAGATGAAGCCGTCACTTTGTTGTGATTTGCATTTATAACCGAAGCCACAATGCAGATTAATTATTTTTTTTTTTTTTGCAACAAAGGTTTGTTAAAAAGTGTATTGAGATGACAATGAATGTTTTATATGTATGATTACTATATTGGTTTATACATCCATCCAGTGCTTACAGTACCGTACACGTAAGGCTAGGTTCACACTTCTGACAGAATGACAGATATAGACAGTGCACCCTCCATCAGCAGCCACCACCATTCACTGCAATGTGGAAAACGAGAAGGAAATTTCCTTCTGTTTTGTTTCTTATCATTTTAAACAGAATATAACATTGTGCAGCTAAAATGACATGTTACCTATATCTATAAAACATAGTGTAGAATACTCTTAGGGCTCCTAGGAACCTATCTATAAAACATAGTGTAGAATACTCTTAGGGCTCCTAGGAACCTATCTATAAAACATAGTGTAGAATACTCTTAGGACTCCTAGGAACCTATCTATAAAACATAGTGTAGAATACTCTTAGGGCTCCTAGGAACCTATCTATAAAACATAGTGTAGAATACTCTTAGGACTCCTAGGAACCTATCTATAAAACATAGTGTATAATACTCTTAGGGCTGCTAGGAACCTATCTATAAAACATAGTGTAGAACACTCTTAGGGCTCCTAGGAACCTATCTATAAAACATAGTGTAGAATACTCTTAGGGATCCTTGGAACCTATCTATAAAACATAGTGTAGAATACTCTTAGGGCTCCTAGGAACCTATCTATAAAACATAGTGTATAACACTCTTAGGGCTCCTAGGAACCTATCTATAAAACATAGTGTAGAACACTCTTAGGGCTCCTAGGAACCTATCTATAAAACATAGTGTAGAATACTCTTAGGGCTCCTAGGAACCTATCTATAAAACATTGTGTAGAACACTCTTAGGGCTCCTTGGAACCTATCTATAAAACATAGTGTAGAATACTCTTAGGGCTCCTAGGAACCTATCTATAAAACATAGTGTAGAACACTCTTAGGGCTCCTAGGAACCTATCTATAAAACATTGTGTAGAACACTCTTAGGGCTCCTAGGAACCTATCTATAAAACATAGTGTACAATACTCTTAGGGCTCCTAGGAACCTATCTATAAAACACCAGTGTAGAATGCTCTTAGGACTCCTAGGAACCTATCTATAAAACATAGTGTAGAATACTCTTAGGGATCCTTGGAACCTATCTATAAAACATAGTGTAGAATACTCTTAGGGCTCCTAGGAACCTATCTATAAAACATAGTGTAGAATACTCTTAGGGCTCCTAGGACTATATATCTATAAAACATAGTGTAGAATACTCTTAGGGCTCCTAGGATTATATATCTATAAAACATAGTGTAGAATACTCTTAGGGCTCCTATCTATCCAATTTCTAGGTCTGTAAGGCAAGCACAGACAAAGTTATGTCAAAGTGAAAAGTGACATTATTATACTCTGGAGTATAGTGTCGAGGAGACCCACGAGAGGTAATGGAAGGTGAGTCTGAGTGTTTTTTTTTTTTTAATTTTTTTCACCTTCCCTGGGCTTGGAACAGAGAGGTGCGTCTATTGGCTTAGTGAATCCGTTTGCTTTGTTGTGGTAAGTAGCATTACACAATATAGCAAAATGTGTGCTAAGAATCTCACATTTATAGTGTAGCAAATTCTTAATACACTATAAGAAGTAGTTAATTGGTCGCATACTGTATGTCCGAGCCCCTGCGTTTGTATTATTCTGATTGTTTGCTTATCTATATCGATTCTAGTGCTATGCAAATTATACTACATAATATTAAATAAAAATGTCAATTATTATGTAAAAAATTAGATGTTTAATAATTGTCCATTAATTCTTTGCATTATATACATCATAATACATATTAAAAATTTCAATTCTTTTATGTGTAAAGACTTTATTGTATCTTTTCATCAATTAAGGGGCTGTTCACATTACGTTTTGGTTATGTGTTAAAGCTTTACAGATGCTACAAATGGATGAAAATGGCCATCTGTTTACATAAAAATCCATGCTAAATAAAAATTGATCTGTTTCTGTTTCTTTTCATTTCTCATTTTTGCAGGAATGAAAAATATTCCAAGCTACACTTTTGTGCCCTACAAAAAGAAAAAAAAAACGGAAATGGATAAGTTTTTATCTTGCATTGACTATTGGTAGACGGGTGTCCATCTGTTTGCCTTCTATAAGTCATTGGTTTCTGCCTTAAAAATGAATTTACATTACTAGGCCTATTGTTGTTCTCACTGTTAATACAATTGTTATTGGATTCACATCTCAGGGGTTTCTCTCCTCTTTGTTGTTATGACCGTTACAACAAGTATGAATCCTAATTTAAGATTTTTTGGAAAATTACAGAAACAAAATAAACACAAAAAGTACAATAGGGAAGTGTAAATTTTTGCATATTGTACTTAAAATAAATATACTGTAAATTAAATGCTAAATTTTATTTACCAAAACAAATAAGAAAATTCCAAAAACAATTTTTATGGGAATTTCATTCCTTCCTTTCATTTCGTCTCCAAGCAACGCAGACCACCATGATAACTTCTCCTTATGACTGCATAGATTAAGCATCCCATTGCTTCTATAGGCCCTGGGTAAGATCCTAAAATATATTTTGACCTAATAATAGATTGTTAAATTAGTTAAGACAGTCAGAGACTAAAATTATTTTACACCCCGGACCAGACTCCTAAATAAATTCAGAACCCAAATGAGAGACATAAATTAATTGAGACTGAGACCAAACCTTAAAATAAATACAGAACAGATCCCAAACTATTTCAAAATGGACCAGACCCAAGCCAGAGTAACTCCTCCAAAAGGAACAGAGAACCAGATCTATAGAATTCAGGAAAACCAGCCATTGATCTATAGGGACCGGATGGGTCTCTCTTGCTTTTGGAGAAGATATTCTGTCTTGGGTTTAATCCCGTGGCACTAGGTTTATAAAAAACAGGTGTTAATCTATAGGGAGCTACTTTCCAAAAGGTGGCGCTAGAGCATGTACTCCTTTTTTCCACCAAGGAGAACTTATTTGCATAGACTTTTCCCAGAAGTCTTAGCAGGGCACACATAGACATTATAGACATAGAGCTTTTGCCTTGACCTCCTTCATTGAAACAATCAAGTCGTCTGACTGTAGGGCCCCTCCATTGCAATTAACTCATTCCCTGCAATGTGGTTGTGGCTTGTCTAGCCAACCATGTAGTCGGGAAATTTGCCAGCCAGAAAAACACAATTGGACACACTTGTTGCAATAGAACTGGTTGTTTACTTAAGCAAGTTCTGAAAAACCTCAGCATAAGAGCAGCATAAATCCATATTGTGACATCTCACAAGTGACCATTAACCTTGATCGCGACGTCATCTGTAGCAATTGTGTGCAGCTCGGTTTCTCCTTTAGTTTGATAATGCAGAGTAGTTTGGCAGACGGAGGAGAGACCTATGGTAGACTCACACACTGAGATAGATCAATGCAGCAGTTGACTGGAATGCATAGGAAATATCAGATCGTGAGTGACGCATTAATGCTGCACTTCAGAAGACAACACAGAGGTGTTGGTACATAACTCCACCAAACATGAACTCCTGGAAGTGGAGACCAGGCACCCCTATATATAGAGTGTCTGCACCCGTACATAGACCCAGCGAAAGGCTGCAGCCAATGGAAGGTCATACTTTGGAACATGTCGCTAACTCCATAGTACAATGTCCAGCCCGTACAAAGGTTCCTTTTCCCCAAACTAGCCTAAGGATATATGGGACCTCATCGCCAATATATAAAGACTAGAGATGAGTGAACCCACTAAGATTCGTTTCAGGTTTGGGTGGCTCAGGTCCATGATTTGTTGCAGGTCGAACAAGTTCAGTCAGAACAGAAGTAAATTATTATACTGTGGGGTTTCTTCAGACCCCAGAGTATAATAAGTGAAGGCTCAGGGAAGGTGCAAGAAATAAAAGAAAACATTAATACTCACCTTCTCTCACCTCTTTTGGGTCTCCCTCACGGCGCCCGATACTCTCTTTCAGTCTCCTTGGTGAGTCACTGTTGATGTCTGGGATTGGGCCTCAGCTCAGGGGAGTGGCCTTGGGTAGTCTAAGTGCACCTACCTATTCCAATCTCTACCTGAGCTGGTTTAAGAGGAAGGTGATATTCTCTGATGAGATGGACCAGTGGACATCCTCTGGTCTTTTATGGATTAGATTTATAGACAATGGAATAGGGCTAATGAAAAATTTGGGGATTTTGTCACAGTGCTAAAGGCCAATAACTTGGATTTGTTTGTGACTTCTGAGATACGGTCAGATAAGATCACCTTTTTGGATCTGATGATAATGAAATCTCAGGGAAAGCTATCTACTAAGGTGCATCGCAAGCAAACAGTGGCCAATAGCTTATTAACTTGGAATAGTTGGCACCCAGGGCCATTGCGCGAGGGTATTCTGAAGGGTCAGTCACCTTTGTATGTGTCACAATATGGGAGATTATCAACTGGCCGCATCAAATTGAGTCAGTCACTGCCAATAACTGATGCATAGGGAAAGCTTTATAAGTGGATGTGTAGGCGCTTCTCACTGGTTCAGGCGGAGGCCCCACGTTGCAGAAAAGCTGCTTTTTTGTTGCAGATTTTGCTGCGTTTTTTTGAGCTAAAGCCAATGGTGGCTTTAAAAGCAATGGGAAATATAAAAGAAGTTCTTAGACTTCTCCCTTCTGCTCAATCCCCAGCCTTAAGCTATATTCACATGACGGAGAATATTAGCTTCAGCAATGAATTTGATGTGTGTGAATGGGGACTATTCACACAACTATTATTTTGATGGTCCCTTGTAACAGACAGACAAAATATAGGTCATGTCCTATTTTTGTCTGTTTTGCAGATCCTTCCATACATGTATTTAATCCATTAAAATGTCCACCTCTTGGGCCTTGGTTGTGTGAATGAAGCCTTAAATAGTGTGGCATCACTTGCCCATACCCTAGACTAGCTGCGATTTAACAGTTTTGAATACCAGTTTTTAATTTTGCATGTTGTTTATTTACATATCTATCTATTCTATCTATCTATCTATCTATCTATCTATCTATCTATTACCCATCTCCCTATCTACTATCTACCCTCCTCTCTCTCTTCTATCTATCTGTGTATCTATCTGGCCCCCTCCCCCCAGGGGGTGGGGGGGTTGGGCCCCCTTGAACTTTTCAACCTTTTGCCACATTTCAGGCTTCAAACATAAGGATATAAAATTTAAATTTTTTGGTGAAGAATCAACAACAAGTGGGACACAATAGTGAAGTGGAACGAAATTTATTGGTTATTTTAAACTTTTGTAAAAAATAAAAAACTGAAAAGTGGGGCGTGCAATATTATTCGGCCCCTTTACTTTCAGTGCAGCAAACTCACTCCAGAAGTTCAGTGAGGATCTCTGAATGATCCAATGTTGTCCGAAATGACTGATGATGATAAATATAATCCACCTGTGTGTAATCAAGTCTCCGTATAAATGCACCTGCTCTGTGATAGTCTCAGGGTTCTGTTTAAAGCGCAGAGAGCATCATGAAGAATACTTTCGCAAGGACTGTACCTCCTCATCTATCTATCTATCTATCATCTATCTATCTATCTATATACCATCTCTATCTATCTATCTATCTATCTATCTATCTATCTATCAGACCTCCACCAATCAGATATTGATGACCTATCCTAAGGATACAAATAATCATTGATATCTTAATCCTGGGGGGCGGAGCCTCACCTCTATACAAGACGGCCGCTAATTTTGAGCTCCCATTTCACCACTCGGAGTACCTGTTTATTCATCGTCTTCCAACCTCCAAAATGGTCAAAACCCTGAAGGATTGGTCGGGGACAGACTGGAGACCCCCAAGTCCAAGAAAAATGCCGTGGAAATGGAGAAATTCCTTCAGAAAAAAATCGGCAATGTCTCCTGCGCGCCGCAGCAATATGGCGCCACCACTTCCTGTCCAGGCAGACTTTGAGGAGCCAGACGACTCTGATCAGGACAGCGTGGCTGGCAGCACAGGCGTATCTGAATCCTGCGACTTCGTTCCTATTTCGCGCTCCTTCCTGAAGGAGCCCTTTCTCAAGCCATCGCTCCAGTAATGCGGGAACTGGGAGATATTAAGGTTGAAGTGGGCCAAATGGGTCAACGCCTGGATACAGTGGAGACCATTCAAGCCGACATTATCACTTTCTGCAAGGCGACAGAGACTTGCTGCAAACAGCAGTTGAATGTGCTAAATATGGCGCTGGAAAAAATAGAGGTTCAGGAGATCCGCGGGAGGTGGAAGAATATCCGCTTTAAGGGAATCCCTGAGGCTGTGCCCCACCAGGAATTACCGGAGGCAGCAAAAAAACTTTTCTGCCAGTTGTTGGGAGAGGAGCAGGCGGCAAATATTTCTATTGAACGTATCCATAGGGCCCTGCACCTTGTCCCACCAGCAGGTGAGCCTCCTCGTGATGTTGTGTGCACCCTCCTGTGTTACAAAGATACTGCCGCGGTCTTCCGAGCTGTCAGGGCTCGTAAAAATTTGACCCTTGATGGGGACCCTGTCTCGTTATACCAGGACTTAGCTCCTTTTACACTTTACAAGAGGCACCTCCTTAGACCCTTGACCTCTTATCTGCGTGACAAGAAAGTGCTATTTCGCTGGCTTTTTCCCTTCGGCCTCTCGTTCCTCTATGAGGGTAAGCGGTGCACCATTAGGGTTCCGGATGACTTACCTGGGGCATGGGAGCTACTGGGTATCGCCCCCTATACCTATTCCATCCTGGCTGGTGGTTACAGAGCAGCACCTGGATTTCCCAAAACTGCCGGCTACAGATCAGTGGATGAAGGTGCGGAAGGAGAAACCACCAAGGCCTAAGAGAACACCTGCTCACCGACCCTCAGTTCCACATTTACCGTGACTGCTTCTATCTATAGCCTGAGGCTGTGACTATGCTTAGCAGTCCCAGTTCCTGCCTCACTAAGTTTTCTGGACTAGTAGGACATTCGCTTAGCTATTCACCATTCACCATGCTGGGCGGTTTGGTTGACATTTGTTTTATTTTTTGTTTGTTTATTTTATCTGTGGTACTCCTTGTGGTTTTGACGATCAGGTGGATCATGCACATATTGTGGTCCTTTGTTCCCTCTGACTCCCTCCCATACCCCCCTCAGCTCAATCCTAATTGCGCTGATCAACTACCCACCCTCAGTATTCTGCAACTTGTTCATTGGCAATTTGTTGTTATATTTGTTTCTTTGTCATACCCTGATTTGTGTTTTATGTTTTGTCCACGGGTGCTGTGCTGCTCCTTCTGGCATCAGCGGGTTTCCTTGATTATTGCTGTGCTCCCTCTCTCGCCCTTTAAGGATGGCGACACTTAAAATCATTTCTTGGTATGTACGTGGTTTAAACACCCCTCAAAAGAGATCCCAGTTGCTGACACTCCTTAAGAGGTTCGGCTCGGAAATTAGTTTTTTTGCAAGAGACGCACTTTAAATTGATGTCAGTCCCCAAACTCTCCACTAAGTACTTTAAGCATTGGTTCCACAGTTGTAATGCTAAGGCTTCTAGGGGCGTCTCTATTACTATTGCTAAATCTGTCCCTTTTGACCCCCTGGTGTATTTGTGCCGAACCTGAGGGCCGGTTCATTTTTGTGAAGGGTAAGGTGGGGAACCTGCTGATATCAATGGGAAACTTTTATGCCCCTAATGTGAAGCAAACGTATTGGTTATCTCATACACTATCTAAGTTCAGGGATTTCACTGAGGGGATCAGAGTGTTTGGGGGGGGACTTCAATGTCGCTCTCAGCCTGACCTTGGATTCCTCTACTGCCACCTCTGTCCACTCCCAGCGGGCACTTGTTGGCTTACAGAGAGTCCTTCATGATACGGATGTTTTGGACTCCTGGAGGATATTTAATCCATCCTCAAAGGACTATAAGTATGTGTCCACTGTCCACCATTCTTCACACAGGTTGGACTACCTGTTTTTTGTCTAAATCTCTATGTGTGCTATGAAATCAGTGGACATTGGATCATTTACTATTTCGAACCACACATCGGTGTCCATGTCGCTGACCCTCCATACCTTGCCGGCAAGGACTTGGTCATGGAGGCTAAATGAAACTCTTCTAGATAGCCCTTGCCATGTGGCCACTTTGACTACTAAACTTCAACATTTCTTTGTAGAAAATCCTGCTATTGACACCTCTCATGCTATTACATGGCTATCAGCCCTTGGGTCGGGGTTCAAGAGGGAACGCATGTCACGTCTTAATGACCTATTGTTTAGAATATATGCACTAGAGAGCATGCAGAAGCGTTCTGGGGCCCGTGCGGTTCAATTGGACCTCGCTGATCTTCGTAATCAGTTGCATGATCATCTAAATGTCCGGTATGCCAAAAACTACCAGTATGCCAAGTTCAAATTTTATGCCAATGGGGATAAGAGGAATAGGATGATGTCCCATTTAATTAAAAAGAGGAAAGACTCCACATTCATTAACAAGATTGTTTCTAATCAGGGTACTACAGTCACCAGCATGGAGGATATTGCAGCTCAGTTTCAGGAATACTTTCAGAACTTAAATAATTTGAAGCCAGCCCTTGACCCCTATTACCCGGCCACTGCGCAGCATATGGATACTTTCCTTCAACATCTACATATGCCCACACTGTCTGAAGAGAACAAAATTTCTCTTCTCCAAACAGTTTCCGACCATGAAGTACAGTCCACCCTTGCTTCCATGCCTTCCAGGCCCAGACGGTCTCCCGGTGGGGTATTACAAGGTCTTTAGCTCTACCCTGATTCCACATTTAACTGCCTGGTGCGAGGCTATCTGGCTAGGTGGTTCGCGACCATTACAATTCTGCCGAAAGAAGGTAAAGACTTAACCAAATGTGGCAGCTATAGGCCGATATCATTGCTGAATGTTGAAGCTGTGGGGAAAGGTGCTGGCATAGCGTCTCCAGCTCCTTCTCCCATCTCTGATTCATCTACAACAATGTGGCTTCGTCCCTGGAGGGAGAGCAACCATAACTCCTGTAGGGTCATTCAACTGGTACAATATGCAATTAAGGCCCTTCTGCCGTTGGGCCTTCGATAGAATTAATTGGTTGTTTATGGAGCATGCTCTAACTAGATTTGGCATCCCCCCTTCCTTTATTCAAGCTATTTTTTTCTCTGTATTCAGGACCTGGAACCAAAATTAGGATCAATGGTACCTTGTCAGAGCCATTTTCTATAAAGAATGGCATGAGATGGGGATGCCCCCTTTCGCCTACTCTGTTAATTCTAGTAATGGAGACTCTTTTGCAGGCCATTAGAGACCATCCAGATATCAGGGGGTATCACGGTGAGAGATACCACCTATTATAGCGCAGCTTTTGCCGATGACTTGCTCCTCTTTGTATCGGACCCTATCCGCACTTTTCCTCAGGTACTGCAGCTGTTGGAATGGTTCGGTCAGTTGTCTAATTTTAAAATTAATTATACTAAACTATGAACATCTGACTCTGACCTTTCCACTCTTCAGGAGCAATCCCCGTTTAGCTGGCAACCTTCTAGCATACAATACTTAGATGTTAAGATAACCAGGGATCCCAACTCCCTTTTCCGAGCTAATTACCCCCCCTCTTCTGCGGGAGGTGAGGAGTCATTTATCCTCTCTCTCCATCCCTTATGTTTCTTGGATGGGGAGGAAGAATCTGCTCCGCACCTACATTATGCCTAAATTCCTACATGTGATTTAGATGGTTCCTATCTTTATTCCTCAATCCTATTTCAAAAGCATTAAATCATTATTCATTTCCTTTCTTTGGGGTGGTAGAAGAGCAAGATTGTACTGGCATTTGGCATGCCGGACATAGCTACATGCTATAGAGCCGTTTTGCTCAAACGCTGGCTCCGTTTACACACACTAGGCCAGCAGACCCTGGATCGGCAGAGTTGTCTTCCCTTGGCCCTCGACCCAGGGCTGGTCTATGGGGCCTTGTCCCACACTCTGAGATTTCTTACAAAATTTCTGCCACATTGGTGAGTGTTTTCAGGGACGTGGGCCGTTTGCATCCGCTAGTGAGCTCACCCCCAGTACTACTGCCGGGTGACCTGACCCCCTTTGTCTTGCGTCCTGGCACCACTGGGTAGTCATCAACTAGGGGATCTTTTACAATCAGATGTTATTATGGAACAAGCCGGGAGTGGCCTACTGAATTTCCTTCAGGTGGCTCACCTTATGAAGTCGCACACCCAACTTAGGCTAGTCCATCCTCAGCCCCCTGCCCCTGCCTGGTTTGAACCTCTTTTATAATCCACTAGACCTTCTAAGGGCCTTATTTCCCTACTCTGCTACTACATCTGTCCTTGACTCCTAATGTTAAACCCTCATATATAAGTAGATGGGAAAGGGACCTGGGCTTCTCCTTCACGGAACCAGAGATAGCACATATACACAGTAGATCTCACGGTTTTAGCCTTGTGTAAGAGTTCAAGAGAATTCATTCAAAATTGTCACTAGATGGTGCAAGACTCCAGCAGATCTGGTAGTTATGGGATTGCGCTCAGACGATTGCTGTTGGAGGTGTGGGGAATCTGGCGGCTCTTTAGGTCATATCTTCTGGACCTACAAGGTTATCTCCCCCTTTTGGTCACAGGTGGAAAGGATTATTTGTAAAGTGGGGGCACCGGACATTACCCTGACTCCTGCCTCTGTTTTGCTGTGGTCGCCCTCGGGGAATTGGTCACCGGCGAAAGGTTATCTTGCTACTTTGCTGGTCCAAGCTGCTAAATTATTGGTACCACTTAATTGGCTTAAGAAGGAGCCCCCCTCTGTGACCAATTGGGTGACTAAAGTGGATGAGATCACCCGGCTTGAAGAATTGTATAGCTGGGAACTACGTAAACACCAATCCTTCGGGACCTTATGGCAACCGTGGTTTGACTATAGAAGGAGCTTTAAATTGTCATAGGCCTTCCTGACCCTCCTTTAGGTGCAACTGACCTTGATGAGCGCTTCTCATCTAATACCATCACGATCGGAACCATTTTGTTGCATCTAATTGTATTGTACTGTATTGTATTGTATTTTATGTTACCCCCCCCTTTATTTCCCATTACTCCCTCATTTTTTGGCCTCTTGTTGTTTTGTATATTGGCAATGTTTTATATGACTTATTTATACACTGTGGATTCAGAAGCGCCTATACTGAATTAATTATTACACTTGAAAAAGGGATACTTCCAGAAACGCGTGGTGCTTTTAATGAATAAAGTGAGAACTACAGTTCAACCATATGTGACTATAAGCCCTGATTGTTCAAGCGTACGTGTTGTCCTGCCAATTCCTTGGTTCCTATCCAAGTCTACTGCATTCCTTGACGTCGGTACTCATGAGGTAGGACAAGTCCACTGCCACCTGAATTTTGGTTGTTTATACTAAACGCTATTGGTTGTTGTGACTAATTCACAATATTATAAAGGTGAGAGGCTATCCTTTTGGCCCTTTAACTAAATTTCTTCTCTGCATGATATTGTATCACACGATGTGCAGCTCGGTGTTTCTCTCTTTCTTTTTATTTACATAATGCTCTTTTATCATATTTTGTACACTTTACTTTTTCAATAAAAAGAGATTTGGAAGATATCTTAATCCTGGAATAGCCCTTTAAGGAGTTACATGTTATTTATTTCAGCTAAGCCACTACACAAGTGCACGGCCTTGATAGGACTTGTGTAGTGCAGTCTGTATGGTGGAGGGCAGTGGCTTGGCACTTTGCCTTGAAGGGGAAAAATGTATTTCCTGTCGACAGAAAATTTCCCTGACATTTATAATCTGATGCCACGGCCGAGTTTCTTTATATTGGGAAAATATCTGGGGAAGATATTCAGAAAGCAAAGCTCCTGAAAAGTAAAAGGAAGAAGCAAGTCCTCAAGATCCAGAGGTAAGTGATAGATGTCTATACAATGTATTATTTGGGGACTGAGCAGTGACTGGGGGTGAGTAAGAAGACCCAGAGATCTTCTGTCCTGTAAAAGTTACTATCCTGCTATATCATGTACAGTTATTACAGCGTTACTGAGATCACACAGAATGTTATTGTCACTATGGTCATAGGTTATGCCGAGTGTCAGCTCTGCTGTAATGATCATTTATCTGACAGCCCTGACCTATCTATAGTCTGCTTAAAGGGGAAAACCATTGTAAATAAAGTGTCATTTCTGTGTAATGTATGTAGTGACTGTGGTCTGCAGTGGCCGGCGTACTACTTCTCCTGCTACTTATATGCCTCAGCCTGGCCATAGGGCGTATGATCCCTCCCTATCAGTAACTTGAGAGTTTAACATGTACACCTGTGGACCCTCCAGCCAATACGTGCATGCTCTTGTCTATTTATATATGCCAATGCCTGAGCAATGTAGGTTCATGTCTTGCCAGTTCCTTCCAGGGTTTCAGGATTGTGTTCCTGTTTGATTGTCCTTGTATTGACCTTGGTCTGTTTCCCGACTCTGCTACTGATTCTGTTCCTGACCTAATGATCCTCTATGTATGACCGTTTGGCTTCGTATGACTCTGCATCTCTGCTGCCTGACCCTGACCATTGGTATGGACTCGACCACTTTCCTTCCTGTCCCTCTGGTGCTTTGCACTGATATTTGTCTGGTCAGCTACCACCTACACCGGGACAACTCTGAGAGGCAGAAACCTGGTAGTCAAAGACTAGACCCTCATAGATGGCTTTCCATTACAATGAAAATTTCTACATCTCTATTAGACACACAGAAATGGCCAACATTGCCAAACAATGTGAACAAGTAATGGAGGTTCACATTGCCATGGCTACAATAAAACCACAGAACACCAACACAAAAAAAAATTGCAAAAGCACTCTACTAGCACTAAGAGCATTACTTCTAATTTCTACAGTGTATAAAAATACATATAAATTAGATTATTGGTCTCTTTTTTGATCAAACTGTATACACCCTGCCAACATCATGGCACATCAACATCATGGTGGTCAGCATTGACCCTGGGGCACATGAGCTCAGCCAGTGGCGTAACTAGGAATGGCTGGGCCCCAAGGCGAATATTTGACATGGGGCCACCCCCCACAAACCGCCGCCCCCAACCCCCCCACACAAAACGCCGCCCCCAACCCCCCCACACACAAACCGCATTCCTGCGCACACTATTATGCCCCATAGTGGCCCCTGCACACGGTATTATGTCCCATAGTGGCCCCTGCACACGGTATTATGCCCCATAGTGGCCCCTGCACACGGTATTATGCCCCATAGTGGCCCCTGCACATGGTATTATGCCCCATAGTGGCCCCTGCACACGGTATTATGAAGCATAGTGGCCCCTGCACACAATATTATGCCCCATAGTGGCCCCGTCACACAGTAGTTTGCCCCATAGTGGCCCCGTCACACAGTAGTTTGCCCCATAGTGGCCCCGGCACACAGTAGTTTGCCCCATAGTGGCCCCGGCACACAGTAGTTTGCCCCATAGTGGCCCCCGGCACACAGTAGTTTGCCCTATAGTGGCCCCGGCAAACAGTAGTCTTTTCAGACCTCAGAGTATAATGATCGGAGACCCAGGGGAGGATACAAACATAAAAAACACTGCAACTTACCACTTCCACGCTCCGGTGCACTCTCGTGCGCTACTTCGGCCATCTTCAATGTTGGACCGGATATCGCGTGATCCAGGCCAGCGTCGCGACGCATAATGACGTCGGCTGACGTCTGGGACGTCACCAAACAGGCCCGAAGCCTGCGGAGCGTAGGAGAGGTGAGTTACAGTGTTTTTTATGTTCACTCACTTCCCCTGGGCCCCCGATCATTATACTCTGGAGTATAACGATAGCAGTGTTTGTGGGGTTCGCGGTAGCGACTGTCACAGGGCTCCGGGCCCCGTAATGTTCCGGGCCCAGTGGCAGCCGCTACCACTGCTACTCCGATATTTACGCCCCTGAGCTCAGCCCATCAGCAGTGGCTAAATACAGATGTAGCAGTCTTTAACCACTTACCTTATGCTTAGATATATATAGAGTAGAGATGGGTGAACCTCTGAAGATTTGTTTCTGTTCAGGTTAGGGTGGTTCAGTCCAAAGGATTTGTTTTAGGACAAATTAGTTCTGTTGACGGCAAAAAAAAATGCATTATATAAAGTAATCAAAAAAGAGTTATGTCCCCTCAAAAAAATAAGCCCTCGCACAATTCTGTTAACAAAAAAATATTTTTGTTATTGGTTGTGCAAAGTGGTAATGGGAAAAAAAATATGCTATTAAAAAAAAGGGATTTTACCTTGCAAAAGTAGTAAAACTTAGTATCAACTTAATTGTATTGACCTATCCTTACATCCTAATCTAGCCTAAAACACAATTTAGACTGGAGGAGAGGTCTTATTTGCAGGTATTTATAGAAATCCCTATGAGGGATCTGAAATTCCTCCGACAGCATGGTGAATGATTTTATATGTCCATCTAGAATTACATAATATTGGGTGATTTAAAACATAACTTTTAATGAATAATATAAAATGTAGTACAAACGAAAAATATGTCCTGACTAAGCTACTGGTAGATATAACTGGGGTGATAATTAGATGCTGGTTTTGAAGGTAGGTATGATCCCCGCTACCTCAGCCTTATAATCAACTACCCAGTAAATCAGATAATTGTTAAGTTCATAAAACTACTCTAAGCAGGGTCCCATTGGCCTACTATACCGGCTCAATGAGACTACTATCAACCTGCGAATTGATAACAAGGGACTATTCAACACCCGCTACGGATGTAGAGACAGGTGAATCACAGGCAGGCAGCTGATGCCATATTGGAGATGGACCAGATTCTCGTCCCTATTTCCCAAATGTTTCATTAATAGCCACCTAAATATGAGCACCTATCATTGGTATGCCTATGAAAAGTCCTAAATCCCGTTCCACTACGCGTTTCCCCCAAGGATTAACAAGGGTTCATCAGGAGGATAATTCAGAGAACAAAACAATAAAAAGATGCGGTGCGCAGTTCCCGTGACCCAGATGGTAGGTCACGGTACTAAATGAGACGCCGTAAAGGTAAGTAAAGAAATGATCGGTGTTACCATCCATTATACATGTAAAGTAACTGGGAGCTGCTAGATGCATGAAGTACATGCTTTCGCTATGCAGACAAATTTAACCCCTGATAACGATACCCAAAGACATGTGGGTTGAATAGCCATAATTACCAGGGTAGATGAAAAAATGTAATAAGAACATGCGTTGTGGGTGAGCTCATTCACGGAGGTTGGGAAAAGAATGGAAGATCATATTAACCTATTGACAATCCCCCATGATATAGATGGACATCTGTTGCTGATATATACATACCAAAAGGATGTACCTATATAGGTATCCTATCATATAAAACATGTGTATGATATGGTGTCATTTAAGCCTAATGGTCTCAGACTCTTAAATCTGTAGATTCATTCTACTTCTTTCTGCAATATTTTACGGTCTATGTCACCTCCTCTCATGTTGGGTCGTATATATGTTCTATTCCTTGAAAGGAAATACAGTGAACATCCCCTCCATGCGTTTCCCAGATGTGGCGACTAAGGGGCTTGTCCTCTTTCCTCCTGACATTGCCCACATGGTCCAATATCCTTCTCCTGAACTGGCGAGAGGTTTTACCTACGTAATTTTTAGGACAAGTGCATGTAGCGATATAGACCAGGCCAGATGTTGCACAATTGATAAAACTACATATGTCATATGTATGTCCGGTTGTGAATAAAGTCACAGGCTTTGCACTTGCTACAGCGAAATGTGCCCTCTGGAATGTGCCTGTCTACCTAATTCGTACTTGTAGCAGGAGAGTAGTAACTATGCACCAGCCAATCCTGTAAATTTCGTTCCCTCCTATATGTTATGGTCGGGGCATCATTTATCATCACGCCAATGTCAGGATCTATTTTTAAAATGTCCCAAAAGGACCTCAAAATGGTCCTCACATTGCCACTTCTATTGTCGTATGTCCTATAACCCTAAATGTGTGTGGCTGTGGATTAGGGGGGGGCGTGGATTGAGTAAACGGAAGCGATCTTCCTCCGTGGCATATGTACGTGCCCTGTGGAGTAGCTCTCTGGGGTAGCCACTTCTGCTGAATCTGTCTTCTAATTCGTCTGCTGCCAACTCATAACTACTAAAAGATGAACAGTTGCGTCTCATCCTCAGGAACTGACCTTACAAAGTGTTAATGGGTGATGACTATCCCATAACAGTAAACTGTTAGTAGATGTTTCCTTTCGAAAAACAGTTGTTGAGACGCAACCCGTACGATCTATACTAATAGACAGATGCAAAAAAAAAATCAATTTTTTCACGGTCGATGTTAGCGGTGAATCTCATATTATTGTTGTTATGATTCAACACATCAATGAATTTCCAAAATTGATCCTCCGTCGATGTATCTTAGCCACATTGGCACCAACGACATCCATATTTCCATCTCATCTGCAAAGACAAACCGCCCCTCCCACTATCCCAGAAATAGATTGGCGAAGCTGGGTGCGGCCGGTCTCCCCATAGCGGTCTCGATTGTCTGGAGGAAGAAGCGGCTGTCGAACAAAAAGTAGTTATGAGTTAGCACAAACTGAAGCAGATCCATCACAAATCGGTTATGTGAAATTAGGTGGCTACCCCTCGTGCCCAAGAAGTGCCCTACAGCCCCACACCCCTGTGGGTAGCTGTAGAGTGCCTCCACATCCAAACTAGCAATCAATGTACCCTCTGGGAAACATGCTTGATCCAAATGTCTTAGCATGTCCATGATATTGCGCACATATGACTGTAAAGATACCACAAATGCTCTTAATATGGTATCTATATACTGTATATATATACTGATACCCATGGAAATGCTCCCTATGCAAGATACAATCAGTCTACCTTTAAGGGGATTCACCCCTTTGTGAATCTTGGGTAGACAATAAAAAGTTGGAATGACAGGCTTATTGAGACGTAAGAAAGACCATTCCTTCCTACTAATGATCTCATCGTCTAAGGCTTTATCTAGGATGATACATAGTTCTCTAGCAAATTTGTCAGTAGGATCCTCATCAAGTACACAGTACGACTTAGGCCAAAGGAGGATATCTAAACACATAGATCTATATTTGTTCTGATCCATAAGGACAATGTTACACCCTTTATTTGAGGCCTTGATTACCACTGATGTATCTTTCTCTAAGTTCTGTAATGCTATCTGTTGGTTTCTATTCAGATTCCTCCTGGTGTAATGAGATTTGGTTCCTAATTTGGCCAAATTAGAAATGACCATTTCTTCAAAAAAGTCTATGTATTCAGTGTTACACGGAGGAGGGTTTTTTGTGCTTTTGAGGCCCAAATTCATATGTGAGATTACACCCCCTTGTCCCTCTTCCCATAGAGACTGTAAAACCGTTAAATCCAGAAGGTCCTCTTTATTAATCCCCAACTCCAAGCATTTTTGTGCATTGGAAATCGCCATAAATTTTGCCCATCTGAGTTTTTGGGTGAACAATGTGATATCCTTCACCCAACCAAACTCATCAAATTTGGAAATGAGGACAAATGATAGGCCCTTAGCTAAAACATCCTTTTCGTGATATATGTCCATCTAGGAGCAAGTAGCTAATAGTCTTGATACTGGAATCTGACCACCATCTCAGCCTTAGATGCAGTAAAAATGTAGTTAAGTAACAGACGGGCGAGTCCAGCAAGGGGACCAACCCGTCCGCAGGAATATGCACGGACAGGTAGCGCCACGCCCAGACAAAGGCTCGCATGCTTAACAAGGGGATCAGAGCATGGGGCGAGTAGCACACTTTGGGGTGCAGGAGGCACATAGGTGGGAAACCCAGCAAGGACTCCTTCTAATTCCATCTAGCGGCAGCCAGTGGCGCCACCCCACCAAACCTTCAGTTGTTCCAAAACTGTCACAGTATAGTATTTAACATCAGGGGCACCAGCACCCCCTTTGTCCAGAGTCTAGGCATAATATGGAAACAAACTCTCAACCTCCTTCCTTCCCATATAAAGTCGGAGAGCAATTTCTTAAGTTTGGACAAATAGGAGTTGTGGAGAGGAATAACCATGGTAAGGAAGAGGTATTATATTATGGGAAGGACCATCATTTTTACTATCGCAATTCTGCTTGCCCAGGACAACATAGGTTTTGAAAAATTGGATAATAGGAAGGATACCCTAGTCAGTTGAGGGAAAATAGATCAGTGCTTGGGACTGTTAAGGAAATCCCTAAATAGGTAATGCTGTTCTCACCCCAATTAAATGTAAAGTGTCCATTCATCTCCTCTTTCAAGGATGGGGAGATACCTATAGGGAGCACCTGTGACTTAGAAGGAATCATTTTATAGTAGGGGACTCTACTAAAGGCCTTCAAGACCTTGGTAGTTGCCCGCAGGGATGTCATAGGATTAGTTAGAGATAGAATAACATTGTCAGCATATAATCCTATTTTATGCTGAGACGGCCCTGCAGAAATACCAACAATACTGTGATTAGTTCTAATGGATTCAGCCAGGGGCTCCATAACTAAAGCAAATATAACGGGGGAGAGAAGACAACCCTGGCGGGTACTGTTGGTGATGGGAAAGAGGTCAGACAAAAAACCTGAGGACAGCATTCTAGAGGACAGGAAAGCATAAAGGGCAAGAATAGCTGCTTTAAAAGGGGTCACAAATGACAAATTTCTCGAGCAGGCGGTCTAAATAGCCCCTATGGACTCTATCAAATGCCTTTTCGACATCAAGAGCTAAGAGGAGAGACGGCACTTTAACATGTTCAGCTCTCTGAATTAGATTAGTAAATCAAGCCCCACTTGATCTGGTTTAATTAACTGAGGGAGGAGGCACAGGAGGAGCTCTATCAAAACTTTTGCAAATATTTTAATGTCCATGTTTAATAAAGAAATAGGTCATAAATTTGCTGGGGTAACAGGGGGCTTACCCAGTTTGAGAAGTGTAACCACAGTGGCGGCAAGCATTTCCTCCGGGAATCTCTAGTCCTCCACGGCCTTCACAAATACTCTCAACAAATGTGGTGACAAAATAGTCATATATTTTTTATAGTAGATGCCAGAAAAACTATCTGGACTTGGGGATTTTAACGGCTTTAGGGAACAGATGGCTTTGTAAAGCTCAAAAAGAGATAAAGGGGCAGCCAGCAACTAACGCTGGTCAGGGGAAAGGCGGGGAAGAGTGATGGTCTCTAGGAAGCCGTCTATGTCCGCCGTCGAAGGTTGGTAAACCTCCGCGTTATCCTTCAGGTTATACAAGGATTTGTAATAATTCCTTAAGTGATCAGCAATGAGCCTAGGGTCGATAAATTTCCCAACTTGTGCGTCGAAAAGTGTGCAATGCGGGACTTGGGTTGGGCTTGCTTGATTTTCTTAGCCATAAATGCACTGGCTCTATTATTATAGACATATACCTGGAATTTAAATTGTTTACAAGCAAGGTCTTGTTGGTAGCCCAGCAGACTTTGCAATTGGAGTTAGTGCTTCCTAATGTCATGAGAAATAGCTGGGGTGGGAGTGAAGATATTGTATGTAGCAGGGCATCAATATCCTTAGAGCGCTGCTTTTTGGCCTTAGAACAAGCCAGAATAAGAACTCCACGCATAAAGCCTTATGGGCAGTCCAGAGGATATGAGGGTCCGTAGTGGGGGGAGCGTTAAGTGAAAAAAAAATTCTAGTAAGTCTCTGCGGAGATGATCACTATAGGAAGGATGGTCTAGGATGTATTTATTTAACTTCCACTGTGAAGGCAAAGCTGTATTAAAATGTTCACGGAGGACCAGAGAGACCGGAACATGATCCGTCAACGTAATGAGACCTATATGAGAGGAGACAGTCTGCAAAAGGACCAGCTTGTCCGTAAAAAAAAATTCAATTCTAGAATAGGAAGAAAAAGGGAAGGAGAAAAAACTATAGTCCCTTTCACTACCATGCTGGCATCGACACACATCGTATAGACCCAGCTCCAGCAGGGAGGATGCCGAGACAGGAGATTGCCTATGATGGTTGGACGAATCAAGATTGTTATTAATAAGGCAGTTAAAATCTCCCCTATGATCAAAAGGCCTATAGACAGGATTTTATGCAGGAAGGATCTCCAGTATGACTGTTGAGACTTGTTCGGAAGGTAGACCATAACAAGAGTATACTTCATGTTATAAATGGTACAATTAAGACCGAGATAGCGGCCTTGGGAGTTCGTCATGGTACATTCCAATGTAATGGTAATCGAGTCACGGACCACTATAAGGACTCCTTTACACTTTGCTACACAGGAGAATTTGAAAATATTAGGGAAAGAAGGATTAGAGAACAGGGGGCTTTTCTCTGAATGGAAGTGCGTCTCCCGAAGCATAAGTAGATCACACCTCAGTCGTCGCGCCTCCCTCTAAACTGAATTCCTCTTAAACGGACTGTTAAGTCCCCTAACATTCAGGGAGGATATACGAATAACCATTGTAGTGGAGTGGGGAGTAACGCTAGTCAAGCAAACGGGGGCTATGCCAGCATGGCAGGTGGGTAGGAACAGTGATAAGGACATACAGTAGTAAACAAAATTGTTGGTACCCCTCGTTTAATGAAGGAAAAACCACAATGGTCACAGAAATAACTTGAATCTGACAAAAGTAATAATATCTAAAAATTCATGTTGACAAGCCATAAAGCTTCTGGGAGAATGTCCTATGGACAGATGAGACAAAAATCGAAATTTTTGGCAAGGCACATCAGCTCTATGTTCATAGACGGGAAAATGAAGCCTATCTTGAAAAGAACACTGTCCCTACTGTGAAACATGGAGGAGGCTTTGTTATGTTCTGGGGCTGCTTTGCTGTATCTGGCACAGAGTGTCTTGAATCTGTGCAGGGTACAATGAAATCTCAAGGGATTCTAGAGAGAAATGTGCTGCCCAGTGTCAGAAAGCTTGGTCTCAGTCACAGGTCATGGGTCTTGCAACAGGATAATGACCCAAAACACACAGCTAAAAACACCCAAGAATGGCAATAATTAAATAATAAAATAAATAAATAAGAGGAAAACATTGGACTATTCTGAAGTGGCCTTCTATGAGCCCTGACCTAAATCCTATGGAGCATCTTTGGAAGGAGCTGAAACATGCCGTCTGGAAAAGGCACCCTTCAAACCCGAGACAACTGGAGCAGTTTGCTCATGACGAGTGGGCCAAAATACCTCCCAGGAATCGTTTGATTGCAGGGATTGCCTCAAAAGGTTGTGCAACAAAATATTAAGTTAAGGGAACCATCATTTCTGTCCAGGCCTGTTTCATGAGTTTTCTTTTTTTAAAAAATTCTGTTGAAGCATGGTTGGAAAGCAATGTATCCCAATTGGAGAAATTTCATCCTCAGATCCAGGAGGTGCTTGTCCAGGTCTGCTTTGTTGGAGCAAATACGATTGTATCGTATAGCCTGGCTGTAAATAATAGATTGTCTTGTGTGCTTGGGGTGGAAGCTGTAGTTTCCCAGGTAGGCTGTTCTGTCTGTGGGTTTGTGGTATATTGATGTGAGAAGCCGGTGGTCTTTAATGTATATTGTGGTATCCAGAAAGCGGAATTCACTCTCTGAATAGCTAAGTTTAAGGTTGATGGTAGGGTGAAAGTCATTGAAGTCATTATGGAATTGAAGTAGGGCCCCCTCACCTGCAGTCCAGATGACAAGGATCAGTTGGCCTCTAAAAGGTATCGCCTGATTTCTTCACACTTCCACAATTGTAATAGGATCAGCATACCTTTCAGTGTATCACAAGTGACCGGTTCGGAGGATGCTTGGTAGTCAGAAATGCCAGTTGGGCTAGCCAGGAAGCTTCATCAGTTGCAGGGACCTGGGCCCGGCTATTCTATTTATGAGCAGGACCTTTGCTAGCTGGAGACGTAGCAGGAGAGATGCTTGGGCATCTTTTAACTCCATCCTTAGCAGACTTTGAAGCAACAGTAGGTGAGGTGTCTGCTCCCTCCGAGTCCACAGAATCTTGAAAAAGAGCCACAGATCCATATGGAGAGGAAATTTGCGAATGAGGAGTCATGTAAGGACAAATGGTCTGAGTCTTGGTGGCCAAAGAACTCAGTTAATTTTCTGGGGACTCCAGAGGAGGAGGATTTCTTCTAAGTCATTGCAGCGGCAATAGAGCAGTCCAGAGGAGCTGGAAGGAGAGTCCACTACAGATACCACGAGTAGTTGAAGCGGGAATGGTTTCACATCCACCAAAAAGACAATCACCTCTAGTCAGATCCCCGCAGGGTCCCAGAGCCACCAGTATATGGTGGAATACAGGAATGTGGTGAGCCGCTGCAGGCGAACATCTTGGCAGATCCAATTAATCATGATGAGGAGCCGCAGACATGCGGTCATAACAAGGGTCCATGGCAGCGGGGACCAGGTCCCGGTGATGCTGGTGTGCGTCCTCTCCAGAGGGAGAGGGACGTGGAAGGAGAGGCCAGGTGAGGAGTCCCCCATGATATTTGCATAGGGTCTCAACACTCACCCCACCAGCTCTGCAGCACTTATATCTATATGTCCAGGGAAAAACTCTCCACCCTCAGATGCGAGAAAGAACTGCAGGGTAAATTGTGCCAGGAGGATTTAACTAATGGAATGTGGGCAGGGACACCCTCCAATCCAGTATAGCCCTCAGAAGTAGACCAGCAAGGAGGGGGAAGGTGAGGAGCGCCCCCAGATGGTAGAGTAGGGGCTCAGCACTCCCTTCACCGCATGTCAGTTATTGCTTGCCAGGAGGAACTAGTAGAGGGAAGCAGGCCTTCTGTCTACATTATGGAGAAGATGGAGGGTACCAGGCTATGGAAGAATCTCCACTTTAAGGCTGCAGCCAGAAGCCCCTTTACAGCACACAGCAAGGACAGGGTGAGTTAGGTATTACTATCCCCCATCAGATGTAGGAACGTGGCTCCAATGGAATATGCTGGGGAAGAGAAGGAGAGGAGCAGCAAGAGCTGGGCGTCAGTCTCATCTTCTGACCACTCCAAGCAGTTCAGAATGGAATGAGGTGGCAGCGCTGTGCAGGCCCACAAGAAGACGCTCCTCAGCTGTTGCTCCAAGCACGAATGCGGTGCGGAGGCCCTTGGGATCGGAGCAGCCGACAACCAGAAACAGAGTGAAAGTAAGTGAGTCTTCACACTGTTGGCAGCACGATGCAGGGCAATTCTGAGGAGGGCCGCGCGCCCAAGATAGTGGCCCCAGGCAGGAAATGAAGTAGGCCTTAGGTATGCTGCTAGCAGCTGAGCCCATAGGTCGGATAAAAGCACCTCAAAAGAGCTAACTGGGTTCTGGGGGAAAACCCTGAGGCTGCTGATACAAAATTGGGCTGATGATGCCAAGGATAACGGTGGATTCAAGGTAGATGGCAGCGGAACTCCAAACCACACGTCCTGCTGCTGTCGTGGCTAACCACATCCCCTCTACCTTTGGTGGCTGGCAGTCTGTGAATCGTAAATGTATTACTACTGCCCTCTGGTGCACTGGAGTGAGAAGATTTATGATACACAGCCTGACACTGTCAGAAAATTAGCCCATTAATACCAAAAAAAATTGTTCAGCAGAATATAGTGGAGAAGGGATTCTTTGAGTGGCAGAAAAGGGGGAACGAACAAACAATAGAAGAGAGGAGTGATGGGAACCTTATGTACACAGAGAGGCTGGGAGAAAGTCTTCATGGCAGGCTGACCCCAGATAGAGAATGAAAGGGAAATGTAAATGTTACTAAAATGTACAGATAGGACGGAGCTGACAGTTGTGAAACATTGTGCAGGAGTGTTCAAGCTGAGCTTTTGCACCAGAGCCCGAGATACTTTACACGCACCCGATATTTGTCCTACATACACAGGAAGTTTCTATGTCTAGATCGGGGGCATCTTGTGACAAGTGTTTTGTAGTAATAAACTACTGTAACTTAAAGCTGTACTATTATTGGTTAATCCCGGTCTCGGGGGGGGGGTTTAATATCAGCCGTACTTCATGAATACATTTATTGCAGAATCTTCTTGCACAAGATAAGTAAGACTCATAAAATAAGAAAGTCTTCAATCATCTCAATTGTTTTGTTATCAGACACAATTCATATAGAGCAAAGCATTAACCCTTTGGTTGCAACATGTCTGACTTGACAATCCAATATTCCTCTTTCTGAAGAAATCACTGAACTTCCAGATCCTCACTACTAGTAATGTTCACTTCCTCAATAAGGCCTTATTCACACATCAATGTTTTGGTCAGTGATTTGTATCAGAGATCACAAGCCAAAACCAGGCATGTGTTTAGAAACCACAGAAAAGGTGCATATCTTTTCATTACACCTTATAACTGACCAAAAGACACAGGAGGACTAATCTGCCATTGTAGTGCACTTACTTTCCGAAGTTCCAAAAAGAAAAAAAATCCTACCTACATTCCAAATATCTGCCCAAATATTATTATTATTATTATTATTATTACAAAAAGTATATACGTTACAAAAAAAATACCTATATTTCAGGAAAAAGCTGCCTTTATTTTTAAAATCACTGCCAATGTCCCCCCATCAGCTTCTTACTACATTACCCTTCTAGGGACCAGGGGACAGCACTTAGAGGGGCACTCTTCATTCTCATAGGCCAGGATCTGTCACCTGACCATATTGTCTCATCCCAGGGTTCAGGAATCTCCACAAGGTGGCAGCATAGCATCTACAAGGATGTGCGATACACAGAGCAGTAAATGAATGGGGAAACCCTGAGAGTAGAGTAAAGAGGGGGCAGACTGTGGCAGAGCACATCTGTGGTACAGTCACCCAACAAACCTCAATGGGGTCTAAAACACCAGTTAAAGGATGGCCAAAAGAAGAACAGCACTTAGAAGCAGGGTGAAAAGAGCCTCATGGGCATCTTGAAAGTCATGTTGAAAAAAATATTAGATCAGGGCTCACCCATTTACATTTAAGTTGCTGGACGCTATTGATGGTCTTACCTTCTGCAACTTCGATACTTCGCACTTCACCTCTTCTGAAAGTCCTTTAGGAGCTCCATGTCATTTCTCTAGGGTAATACCAAAATCTATTTTATAAACATTATTTTCTATTTTGTCGTTCCAGGGACATAGAAAATTCCAGCGGCTTTGAATATTTGTCTGAAAGAATGGAAAACTCTACTATAGATTACAGTGACTTTGGTGAAGAACACTCTTACAGGAACAAAGTCATCTCCTATGTGGTGGTTGAGGCAGTGACTTTTCTTCTGGGGATCACAGGAAATGGTCTGGTCATCTGGTTCGGCATCTTCAGGATGAAGAAGACAGTCAGCCTGGTGTGGTTCCTTAATTTAGCTGTAGCTGATTTTACCCATGCACTCTCGTTACTTTTGACAATGACGTACAATGCTCTAGGTCATTGGCCATTTGGAAGTTTCATGTGTAAGTTATTCATATTTATTCACTTATATAACAGGTCCGTCAGTGCCCTCCAGCTCGCGGTCCTGAGTGTAGACCGATGTGTCCGTGTCGCTTTCCCTCAGTGGTGCCGAAACCACCGGACAAGAAGATTGGCTCTCATCGTAGTCATGATCATTTGGATTTTTTGTTCTCCTTCTTCTCTGATCATCTCCATCTACTCAGGCACATCTGATTTTGGTAATGCCGTACATTGTAACTTGACATATAATCACAGTATGGACTTGGACTTGCATTTCATTATTAGATTTGTTTTCTTCTGTCTTGTTCCTTTTCTTGTTACTGTCTGCAGTTACATAGGGATCACCTTGTACAGTCTAATAAAACACCTCCCTCTATGTTCTAGGTCTTTTACAGTCACCCTGGCTGTATCCATTATCATCTTTGTCGGTTTCTGTCCCCACAATGTATTTTTTTTGTTGCAGGGAATACATGATATGAATTATTACTATGTAGCAAAACTTATAGAAATTTCCATATACTTACTAGTTATCAGCAGCTGCATTAACCCCGTCATCTACGTCCTTGTTGGATGGGAACTCAAAGAAAATTTTTGCAGCTCCTTCCAGGATATGTTTGAGAAGGCATTTGCAGAAGATGATATCTATAGAGGTTTAAATAATAGAGAAGACAGAACAGTTTCTCTGAATTTAAAGGGATTGTCCCATTAGGGATAGACTATCTAGGGACAGCCCTATAAGCAGATATATTTTGCATTGTACCCGGTGGTGACTGCTGCCATCTTGGCCGTGCGCTCCAACTATCTATCAAAGACCATTTGTAATGATTGTGTAGATCTAAGACAGAGAGGTGAGTCTACAGGCTTACTGCCGGGCCCCAGGAGATTGTTTTGTTGTACTAAGTAGCATTACACAGTATATCAAAATGTATCCTTAGAGCCTGACATGTATAGTATAGTAAGCCAGTGATACAATGTCTAGTGATTTAATAGATTGCAGATATTTATCCCTTGTTTCTATATCTTTGTGCTTCATTGTATCAATTCTAGTGTCATGGAAATAAAAATATTCATTTATGATGATGTAAAGATTACAGACATATAGATGTGTCCTCATCTGTCCATCTCTGGTTTGGTTAAAGGTTCCAGATTGTCCTGAAGCCAATTCAATGCAATATGAGGATATGCTAACAAAAGGGATCTTTTTTGGAAGCTTTTTTTTTTTTTTATTCGAAAAACCCAATTCTTCATCACTTTTCAAGTGACTCGCAGCTATAAATGTGTCTCCCAAATAACAATAAGCCCCTGTAGCACTTAAAAGTCCACAAAACAGGAAAATTTTTCTACAAAGCATTATTTTTTGGAATATAAACAACACGTGTCTAAAAAACCACGGTTAAGCAAATCTTCCCTCAAAAGAGTAATATTTGGAATATTTTAAATGTTATATGCGTAAAAGTGAGTGTCAGCGCAGTGTATGGTTAAACTTGGAGTTTATATCCTCTGCTTACTGTTTGATTCTCCATAGACATACATGTCATGTTCCCTTTCATATAACTTCATCTGTGTTTGCATTACAGAGCTAGAAATTGAATAGTTAGGTTCCTAGGAGCCCTAAGAGTATTCTACACTATGTTTTATAGATAGATTCCTAGGAGCCCTAAGAGTATTCTACACTATGTTTTATAGATAGGTTCCTAGGAGCCCTAAGAGTATTCTACACTATGTTTTATAAATAAGTTCCTAGGACCCTAAGAGTGTTCTACACTATGTTTTATAGATAGGTTCCTAGGAGCACTAACAGTGTTTTATAATTTGTTTAAGGTGTGGTTCATACTAAACTTGTTTAACCCGAAACAAATATTGATCATGATACAGTCAAACAACCTGAAAAAAAATGAATCTTGAGAGTTTTTCGCATCTCTATTAATAAGCAGTTGACGTTTTAATATTAATTTGCTAAGTTTATAAATCAGTCCACTCCATATTTCTCTGCTCTGGAACTTGTCGTATATTTGTAGTTATAATGAGGAATCATTACAGAAAATGTCCAGTGTAAAAGCATGAAATGATAAAACTCAACACACCCAATTGTAAGTCAATGGGATGTGTTGGGTAAAGGCGGTGTCAGTCATGAGATGAAGCCGACACTATGGTATGTTTTGTATTTATAACTGAAGCCACAATGCAGATGTGTACGGAGCTCTATTTTTATTTATTTTTTATTTTTTGCAACAAAGGTTTGTTAAAAAGTGTATTGAGATGACAATGAATGTTTTATACGTCTGATTACTATATTGGTTTATACATCCATCCAGTGCTTACAGTACCGTACACGTAAGGCTAGGTTCACACTTCTGACAGAATGACAGATATAGACAGTGCACCCTCCATCAGCAGCCACCACCATTCACTGCAATGTGGAAAACGAGACAGAAATTTCCTTCTGTTTCTTATCGTTTTAAACAGAAGATAAAGTTCACACAGACAAAGCCTCCCTCAATAGGCGCCGCTGCACTGATTCTGGCAGACTTGGAAAAAAAAAATTCCAACTATTACAAAATCAGTGAAAAGGAGACTTTTAACCCTTTTCTCCTGGTGCCCTTTTTCAATTTTTGTTTTTGACTCCCCGCCTTCCGAACACCATAACTTTTTTTCTTTTTCTGTTTACAGAGCCATAGGAGGGCTTTTTGTTTGTTGGAAAAATTGCTCTTCATAATGGTCCCATTTATTATTCTGTACAATGTACCGGGAAGCTGGAAAATTCAGAATGAGAAATTGGCAAAAAGTGCATTTGTATGAGCTTCTTACAGGCTTCGTTTTTACGGACTTCATTGTGAAGCCAAAATGACCTGTCACCTTTATTCTATGTTTCGGAAGGATTCCAGGGATACCAAATTTATATAGTTTAATTTACATTTTAACCTATTAACAAAAATCCAAAAGTTTGCAAAAATATATTTTTCCTAAGTTGCCATATTCTGACATCCGTAACTTGTTATATTTCCGTGTACAGGGATACATAGGGTGTTTTTGTTTTTTGCGGGTCCAGGTGTACTTTTTAGTTATACAATTTTGGTCTATAAATAAAGAAAAGAAAAAGAAAAACGGTGGCACTGCTAACACCTAATTTATATATACCGGTATACATGGAAAGATAAAATCAGACAGGAGTTGCATAATAATTATAACGCCCAAATGGGTGGTGCTCACACCACATAGAAAAAGAAGCACATGAAAAAATATAGAGAAAGAATAAAGGGGGCACTCACCCAGGCGTGAATTTTTTTCATAAAAACATCTTTTTATTCAGTCCTAGATAAAAACATATCCATAGGATTAGATAGGGAGAGAGGAACTGCACATATAATGGCTAGGCAACGTCCGTTTCACTCAGGGCGCACTTTTTCAAGCCTCAAGTATGCTGTCCAAACACAGGGTAGAGAAATAATTATATTAAGTCATTTCCCGGAGCTTTAGCCAATCATAAACCACCCCCTGGAGGCGTGGAGGAGACACCCAATCACGAGGGGAATCTCCTCCACGCCTCCAGGGAAAGGCCCTCCCCCTAAGAGGCGGACCTGAAGGAAAACTTCATGCACAACGATTTCAAATGCAAGGGGGAAGAGAGGACCTGAAAGAGAACTATCAGACTTTTCCTTTACACAGTCTTTTCATTAAGGAACGCTGAACAGCGGACCAGAAAGATTACTGTGTAATCCATTTACTGTGATTGAATGGACCAGAAAGAAAACCTCTTCTTCAAATATATTTTTACCGCTCATATGAAAAATAGACCGGAGGAGAGAAACCTTTGGTCTATTATATTTTAAGTTCATAATATATATTTATATAACTTAATTATTATTTTATTCAGTTATTATTTTATTTTTATAGAATTATTATTCATTTTAACTCTTTCATAACTGGACCTCAATATTAAAAATCCCCTATCAAGTGTAAGTTTCCAAAAGCGGCAGACACCCATATAGACTTTCAAATTAAGAAGACATCTAAAGAAACACACTCATATCGTTACGGTCATTCAGACCGAGGGGTCCCAGGGCGTTAGTTTTTATAATCCATTTTGCTTCTTTTTGTAGAAGCATTTTTTCCTATCCCCTCCATAAGGGGGTATCGGGACATGTTCAGTTCCAGCAAAGGTCATACAATTAGCGTCACCTCTATGAGACTCATTGATATGTTCAATGAGTCGCGGTGACCCCTCACCTGACCTGATTGACTTGAAATGTTCACACGTACATGTGTCTGATCGTTTTCCCTATTAATAATGATGATCGTTGTTCATCATTATTAATCCTCTTTAGCCTAATAAACTGTCCATAAGGGACAGAATTTTTTACATGCTGAGGATGGTAACTTTTATAGTGCAATAGGGCATTTGTAGCTGCAGGCTTTCGAAAAAAATTCTGTTGTTATACCTTTATCTGATTTTTTTTTCACCAGCACATCAAGAAATTCAAGTTGACTATCATTAATCTTTGAAGTAAATTTCATATTCATATAATTTATATTCAGATATTGGACAAACTCTGTGAACAGATCATCTGTTCCAGGCGAGAGTATAAATACATCATCCACATATCTCAGATACAAATGGATATATTTAGCAAAAATGTTTGTAAGGAAAAAAAGTTAAACAGATATTTGCATATGTACATGCGACGGGCCTACCCATCGCTGTACCATCGATCTGGGCATACCATTTATCGTTGAATATGAAAAAAATATTAATAAAAAACAAATCAAAACCAAGAAAAAAAAAACCAAAAAATTTGTGAACCGAGAGCAGGGGGGGGGGGGGGGGTTGGACTCCACAACCAGAAATGAACGCACACGCGGTAGTTCAAGAAAAGAATATATATTTACTATAAGTTAATAAAGGCTATTTGAAGGTAAAATGACAGGGATAAAGAAAAGCAAAATATACAATATAGCATGAACAATTTCAAGGCAAATTCTGCAATGGTTTCTACTTTTACTCTGTCCACTTCTGTAGTATGGACACTGAATGAACAATATACTCAAAACTATCCCTAACTGACCCTGACATCACATTTGGGTGCACCCCCTTTTCCTCAGTGGTCCAGGTGGACCGCTTACAGTCCGTAGAAGCGCGCGGTGGGGCCCAAAGTCATTCCTTTCTTTTTATAGTGAAGCGTCCTCTCCTCACGGTTATCAGGATCTCAGGAGAAATGAAGTCCTCTTTAACAGACAGGGAAACCAACTGAATGCAATGTAATCCAACAGCAGATTCCACTCAGCACACTGACAGTCCTGCCGAATCCATACACTGAGCTGGGATGTGAGCCGGGATTTAGCAGGTGCTGTCCAGTACATCAACAGCACTGTGAGTCTCTATCTGTGGTATCCATATACACAGTCACAATGCCAGTCTCACTGATCAGCCACTGAGCACAGTTCCTTTCACGTGGACTCACTAGTCCTGTTGTCTCTTTACACTCTGTTTGTCTCTGGACCAAGATACAGCTTAGCTGTACAGAAAAATATCCACACCAGTTCAATACAACACAGACACCTGTCTTCTCTCTAGCCAAGATGGCTGCTGCTCTCTGTCTCGTCACTTCCTGCTTCTCTGCTCACACTTTGTCTGCAGAACAGGCAGGCTGACATAAAAGGAGGGGGGGTCTCACTCCAGCATCATGTCACAATTACAATGGCTGCTGTCTTAAAGGAACAGAATCACAGAAATACATTCAACATTAACAATTTATACAGACAAATAAAGCTTAGGACAACATTGGCTGTCTCTTACATATTCCCCCCCACTTTAAGATTGGCAGTCCCTGCCTATGACTGTATATCCAGAGGATTGTACTTTTATGCACAGGGTGGTAGTATACCGATGTATGGCAGGCCAAACAAACTCATCCTGCGCATACCGAACAGGGGGAATACCAGCATTTGGCCTAGTGGTCCGTCTGAGGACCGGTGGTATATTATGGGGTGCTGCAGCTATGGGCTGAGAAGGACCAGTGGATTCCGCACCGGAGGGGGCACAGGCCGGAGATACAGTAGTCACAGGTGGAACATCCCCAGGAGCAGGGATCGGCCAACAATCATCCTCCTCGTCGGAGGCCCATTCCGCACCTCCATTCTCTGACTGTGGTAGCTCATTCACATTGGCAGGCCCATCATGATTTGTCCCTTCAGAATGACACAGGCGCAACATATTTCGGTGAAGTACTCGAACACAATCAGTTCCTTCTTTCTGGAACAGGTACACTGGCCCATTCGCATACTTGCGGCCAACAACACGATACGGCAAAGCCTCCCATCGGCTTTCCAATTTCCCTTGGGGTTTCTTGACACGAACTAGCACCAGGTCGCCTGGTTGCAATGGTGCTTCTTGCACTGGGGTCTTATCAGGATGGGGATGTTCTTGCAGGCGCTGCCGCACCAATCGATGGATCGTCTCAAGTCTCTGCCGGTGCGCCCGCACCCAAGAGGTTGGATCCCTCGGAGGGAACCCATCCACATCATCCAACTGTAATTCTCCTATACTTTGCCCAGACCGCCCAAAGAGAAGTGTATAAGGAGAGTACCCCGTTGTAGAATGGACCTGATTGTTATAGGCCCACACCATTTCAGACAAGAACTGAGGCCACTGTAACTTCTTGTCTTCCTCCAGAGTC
This sequence comes from Leptodactylus fallax, assembly GCA_947044405.1. Taxonomy (NCBI): domain Eukaryota; kingdom Metazoa; phylum Chordata; class Amphibia; order Anura; family Leptodactylidae; genus Leptodactylus; species Leptodactylus fallax. The sequence continues at coordinate 70,042 of CAMRHE010001345.1, forward strand.
CGCAGCATCTGTAGCAGAGTTCTGTTGAATCTTTCACAGGCCCCATTTCCCTGAGGGTGGTATGGAGTCATGTGCGACTTCTTTATCCCGTAGATACGTTGAACTTCTTTCATTACGTGTCCCTCAAAGCAGGCGCCCTGGTCGGAGTGGATGAGTTGGGGGCACCCATATACTCGAATGAAATCTTGGCACAGAGCACGAGCTGCTGACTCAGCTGTCTGGTCCTTGGTGGCGGTTACCACCGCTAATTTGGTGAAGTGATCCACCATTACGAGGCAATACTGGTGTCCGCTATTGGATGGGCCCACCATTAGATAGTCTATCATGACGATTTCTAAAGGTTCCTGGGTCACGATGGTTTGCAGGGGAGCTCTCTGTTCTATTGCCTCATGGATCTCACAAGTTCGACAGCTGCGGCATACTTCTTCGACCATTTGACGAAGACCAGGGCAGTAAATCAGTCGCTGTAACCAACGAAAGGTCTTCTCATGACCAAAATGTCCATTCTTATTATGAGCCTCAATTGCCAACGAGCGAGCCAGTTCACTAGGCACCACAATTTGGTATCGAATGTCGATCTCAGAAGGTAAATAGACCTTTCGGCATAGCACTCCATTTTTCATCTCCAACTTTTCCCACTGACTCAGAACAGATAATATCTCACGTGTCAGTCATTCTCTTTCCTCTCTACAGGGCTTCTGGCCTTTCTCAACACACTTGATCATCTGCGCCAGCCCCTCATGGGCCTGTTGTATCTGTGCCCATTCCTGTCGTGAGGGACCAAAGAAAGGAGCCGTTTCAGTCCCCTCCATCTCAAACTGATTAGCACCGGCCAAGGCCTGTGAAAATCTGCTGAAGTCGGGCACCTCCACATGCTCCAACTCATGATCCACGTCTACTGTGGGGGTCTGGGCGGTTACCCTAGAAAGTCCGTCAGCATTCTGGTTCTCTGTCTTGGACCGATAATTAATGCGGTAATTGAACTTAGACATTCGGGCTATCCACCTCTGCTCTAACGCCCCGATCTTGGCATTTTCCAGGTGAGCTAGTGGGTTGTTGTCAGTCAGTACTAAAACTTCAGCACCGGTCAAATATTCAGAGAATTTCTCGGTCATGGCCCATACCAGTGTCAACAGCTCCAACTTAAATGAACTATAATTCTCGGGGTTTCTTTCAGAATCTCTCAAAGACCGGCTGCCGTACGCTATGACCCTCTCCTGGCCATCCTGAAGTTGGGAAAGCACTGCTCCAAGACCATACAGGCTTGCATCTGTATATAGCTGGAACGGCAAGTGGTAATCAGCATATGCTAAGATTGGGGCTGTTGTCAGTGCATCCTTCAATGCCTGGAAGGCTTGTTCCTGTTCAGGTCCCCACTTCACGGACCGGTTCTTTGGACCACCGGATGTGCCTCGTAGGAGAGCATTAAGTGGTGCTGATACCTTGGCGAAATCCTTAATAAACCGTCGATAGTAACCGGCTACTCCAAGGAACGCCCTCACTTCTCGCAGGGTAGTCGGTATTGGCCAATCTTGAACAGCCGCTATCTTGTCTCTTGATGGTCTCACCCCTTCTCCTGCTACGCGGTGACCCAAGTAATCAATTTCAGATTGGAACAACCGACATTTACTGGGTTTCAATTTGAGCCCATGTTCCCGCAATCTTCGAAATACTTGCCCCAACTGGTGGAGATGGTCTTCAAAGGTCGCAGAATACACTATAATGTCATCCAAGTAGATGAGAGTGAACTCAAAGTTGAAGTCACCGAGACATTTCTCCATCAACCGCTGAAACGTTCCGGGTGCATTTGTCAACCCGAAGGGCATCCGGTTAAATTCGTATAGTCCCATGGGCAAGATGAATGCCGTCTTCTCCTTGTCTTTTGTGGCCATCGGCACCTGCCAATACCCACTAGCCAGATCTAGTGAGGAGAAGTACTGGGCTCTCCCCAGCGCTGAGAGGGACTCCTCAATCCGTGGCAAGGGGTAGGAATCTCGTACGGTGCAAGCGTTTAACTTCCGATAGTCTACGCAAAATCGGATGGACCCATCTTTTTTTCTTACTAACACCACAGGAGCTGCCCAGGGACTCTGGCTTTCTTGGATGATCCCACCCTGTAGCATCTTAGCTAACAGTTCTTTCACTTCCTGATACAACTGTGGAGGAATTTGTCGGTAGCGCTCTCTAATTGGAGGGGTGTCTCCTGTGGGAATCTCATGGTAGATCCCTGTGGTACATCAAAAATCTTCAGCATACCGTGCAAAGGCGGCTCGGTTCTCCCACAACAGCTCATCTACCTTCTGCACCCATTCCAGAGAACATGAACTTGCATCCATCTTCATCTGTTCTCGAATTGCACGGCCATTCCATTCAGAGGTGGGTTCCTCATCTTCTCCCATGGACACAGTTACGGTCCACTCATCCCTTTCAGTCGGCTTCAGCTGCATTGGAGTTACTTTCCTTACTTCCTCCGGAGTCACATACAGTCATGGCCAAAAGTTTTGAGAATGATACAAATATTAATTTTTACAAAGTCTACTGCTTCAGTTTTTCTAATGGCAATTTGCATATACTCCAGAATGTTATAAAGAGAGATCAGCTTAACAGCAATTACTTGCAAAGTCAATATTTGCCTAGAAAATGAACTTTATCCCCCAAAACACATTTCAACATCATTGCAGCCCTGCCTTAAAAGGACCACCTAACATCGTTTCAGTGATTGCTCCATTAACACAGGTGTGGGTGTTGATGAGGACAGGGCTGGAGATCAATCTGTCATGATTAAGTAAGAATGACACCACTGGACACTTTAAAAGGAGGCTGGTGCTTGCCATCATTGTTTCTCTTCTGTTAACCATGGTTATCTCTAAAGAAACATGTGCAGTCATCATTGCACTGCACAAAAATGGCCTAACTGGGAAGAGTATTGCAGCTAGAAAGATTGCACCTCAGTCAACAATCTATCGCATCATCAAGAACTTCAAGGAGAGAGGTTCCATTGGTGCCAAAAAGGCTCCAGGGCGCCCAAGAAAGACCAGCAAGCGGCAGGACCGTCTCTTAAAAGTGTTTCAGCTGCGGGATCGGGCTACCAGCAGTGCAGAGCTTGCTGAGGAATGGCAGCAGGCAGGTGTGAGTGCATCTGCACGCACTGTGAGGCGGAGACTCTTGGAGCAAGGCCTGGTCTCAAGGAGGGCAGCAAAGAAGCCACTTCTCTCCAGAAAAAACATCAGGGACAGACTGATATTCTGCAAAAGGTACAGGGAGTGGACTGCTGAGGACTGTGGTAAAGTCATTTTCTCTGATGAATCCCCTTTTCGATTGTTTGGAACATCTGGAAAACAGCTTATTCAGAGAAGAAGAGGTGAGCGCTACCACCAGTCTTGTCTCATGCCAACTGTAAAGCATCCTGAAACCATTCATGTGTGGGGTTGCTTCTCAGCCAAGGGAATCGGCTCTCTCACAGTCTTGCCTAAAAACACAGCCATGAATAAAGAATGGTACCAGAATGTCCTCCAAGAGCAACTTCTCCCAACCGTCCAAGAGCAGTTTGGCGCTCAACAATGCCTTTTCCAGCATGATGGAGCACCTTGCCATAAAGCAAAGGTGATAACTAAATGGCTCAGGGAACAAAACATAGAGATTTTGGGTCCATGTCCTGGAAACTCCCCAGATCTTAATCCCATTGAGAACTTGTGGTCAATCATCAAGAGACGGGTGGACAAACAAAAACCAACAAATTCAGACAAAATTAAAGCATTGATTCTGCAAGAATGGACTGCTATCAGTCAGGATTTGGTCCAGAAGTTGATTGAGAGCATGCCAGGGAGAATTGCAGAGGTCCTGAAGAAGAAGGGTCAACGCTGCAAATATTGACTTGCTGCATTAACTCATTCTAACTGTCAATATAAGCTTCTGTTACTCATAATATGAATGCAATTATATTTCTGTATGTGATAAAAACGTCTGACAAACACACATAAAAACCAGAGGGCAGCAGATCATGTGAAAATATAATATTTGTGTCATTCTCAAAACTTTTGGCCATGACTGTAGATGTTAGCCAGCTGCCTCCCTGGGGTCAGGTCCACACTCTGGTCCTGAGTGTTTACACATCGAAGTGGTACTCTTCCATTGCAAACTATTGCCAAGGAACGGGCCACTAGCGGATCAACACCTCCTTCGGCTGCCTGCAGTGGTTCTACCAACACAGCTATGCCCTCTAGTTTCTGACAGGTGCCTACGGGCATGGACACTATTGTCTCCCGACTGGGTGGCAGTGTAACTTTTGTATGCAAAGGAACTGAAATTCGAGCCAGAGGACGCTGTGCATCCGAACTTTTCTGTAAGCCACATGTCCGGATCAGCCGCTGGAAAGCTGTTTGAGTAGGCCGATGGGTGGTGGTTTCTTTCCAATAACCGTCACCTTTCTTTTCAAAGAGGATCTGATCTAATTCTTTTAACACATTCATCCCCAAAATGACAGGGACCTTTACTTCATGTGACTCCTGTACCACCACAATGCCTTTCCTACCTAGATCTTGGCCACATACCCGGACATTCATCCAGGCCACTCCCACGACTGGAACTGGTAACTGGTTAGCTGCGACCACTCATACGAATGTATGGGGATCATATTTCACATGTTGCTGGAAGTACCGTTCATAACAGTCTCTACTCAAGGTCGTTACTTGGGAACCCGTGTCAATCATCCCGGTAACCGGAATACCCTCCATTTCCACCTGTATGACAGGACTTGCAGCGATCAGGTCATCATTAGGGCATTCTCCCCACATAGTCTTCTTGTCAGTCTCCCCTACTACACGCCCTACAGCAGCAGGGGACTTCAGTTTAACGGCGGTCTCTCATAAGTTTGTCGCTGCTCTGGACATCTAGCAGCAACGTGGCCCATCCGTCCACACTCCCAGCAGCGTATCTCCCGTCATTCTGGCCATCTGTTTGGGCCCCTTCGGTAAGCCCCTTCGATTTCTCCTGAGCACTGCACTAAATGATTTGGACCCCTTCGGTAGGTCCTATCCTCATCCCTCCAGCGGGGTGGTGGGTGATTCTGATTTTCTGGGTATGGACGGCTCACCCTTTCACCTCCAGTTTTCTGGAAGTCTGCAATTTTCATAGAATGTTCATCACAACGGGTGTGCAAGTGTTCCATTTGCTCTTGCAGTTTCTGCATTACTGTGAGAATTTCTTTAACCGTCCCCTTTTCTACTGTCTCTGAGCCAGAACTAGCCCCCTGTGACAAAGTAACTCCAACTGCGGTCTGGGGCCTCGGGACCATACTATTGCCACGGGAGATGGCCTCTACCTGTACATCATGGAATTTAGCATCAGTCTCTCGTCGTATAAAATCCTGCATAGTCACAGTTAAACTGCCGTCACGTATCCCCAGGACAAACTGGTCACGGAGAGTCCGATCAGGGTTACAGAAGGCTGGCGAGCCCCCTCTTTCCTTCCCTTGAATATCTCGGAGCAGTTCTTGTAGGGCTTTTGCATATTGTTTGTTTGTTTGTTTGTTTGTTTGTTTGAGTTGGAAGGGACCTCAAGGGCCATCGAGTCCAACCCCCTGCAAAAGCAGGAATTCCTAAAACATCCCAGCTATATACCTATCCAGTTTCCGCTTGAAGATTTCAATTGATGAAGAACTCACCACCTCCCGTGGCAGCCTATTCCACTCTCTCACTACCCTTACTGTTAGAAAGTTTTTCCTAATGTCTAATCTGAATCTCCTTCCCCTTAGTTTCATCCCATTACTTCTCGTGCTTCCTTCTGCTAATGAGAATAGGGTAGATCCCTCTGCACTGTGACAACCTTTCAGATATTTAAATACCGCTATTAAGTCTCCCCTTAGCCTTCTCTTCTGCAAACTAAGCAGTCCCAATTCTTTTAGCCTCTCCTCGTAGGACATGGTTTGTAGACCTTCCACCATTTTGGTTGCTCTTCTCTGGACCTGCTCCAATGAATCGATGTCTTTCTTAAACTGGGGCGCCCAGAACTGTACACAGTATTCCAGGTGGGGTCTGACCAGGGCAGAGTACAGCGGAATAATTACCTCTCTTGATCTAGCTACAATGCTCGTCTTGATACATCCTAGAATTTGGTTAGCCTTTTTAGCCACCGCACCGCACTGTTGACTCATGTTGAGTTTGCGATCTATTATTATGCCCAGATCCTTTTGGGGAAGGCTTTCATTCTCCTGTTGTACCCTCTGGAAGAACCGAGCCTGCAGAGACCCCAGCAATGCAGTTTCTCCATAGATGGTTTCTAGAATCTGGACTACTTGCTCAAATGTCTGCCTTTGTTCAAATGGCCTCAGTATCACCGTGGTCTTAGCATCCCCTTGTAATGTCAATATTGCTAGCTCTACTAGTACTTCTGGTGCGGTCTGGTACATTCGCTGTATCATTCGTATCTGTTCCACCCACATACTCACTGACATATTATTGCCATCAAATTTAGCTAACTGACTCATTATAGCCCCTGCTGGCATTCTTCCTCCAGCACCATTCTCTCGAACGGGTGCGTCACCGTCCATTCTGGTAAGCGGATCCTGCAGACTACGCCAATTTGTGAACCGAGAGCAAGGCAGGTGGTTTGGACTCCGCAACCAGAAATGAACGCACACGCGGTAGTTCAAGAAAAGAATATATATTTACTATAAGTTAATAAAGGCTATTTGAAGGTAAAATGACAGGGATAAAGACAAGCAAAATATACAATATAGCATGAACAATTTCAAGGCAAATTCTGCAATGGTTTCTACTTTTACTCTGTCCACTTCTACAGTATGGACACTGAATGAACAATATACTCAAAACTATCCCTAACTGACCCTGACATCACATTTGGGTGCACCCCCTTTTCCCCAGTGGTCCAGGTGGACCGCTTACAGTCCGTAGAAGCGCGCGGTGGGGCCCAAAGTCGGTCTTTCCTTTTATAGTGAAGCGTCTTCTCCTCACGGATATCAGGATCTTGGGAGAAATGAAGTCCTCTTTAACAAGGAAACCAAATGAATGCAATGTAATCCAACAGCAGATTCCACTCAGCACACTGACAGTCCTGCCGAATCCATACACTGAGCTGGGTTGTAAGCCGGGGTTTAGCAGGTGCTGTCCAGTACATCAACAGCACTGCGAGTCTCTATCTGTGGTATCCATATACACAGTCACAATGTCAGTCTCACTGATCAGCCACTGAGCACAGTTCCTTTCACGTGGACTCACTAGACCTGTTGTCTCTTTACACTCTGTTTGTCTCTGGACCAAGATACAGCTTAGCTGTACAGAAAAATATCCACACCAGTTCAACACAGCACAGACACCTGTCTTCTCTCTTGCCAAGATGGCTGCTGCTCTCTGTCTCGTCACTTCCTGCTTCTCTGCTCACACTCTGTCTGCAGAACAGGCAGGCTGACATAAAAGGGGGGGGGGGGGGGTCTCACTCCAGCATCATGTCACAATTACAATGGCTGCTGTCTTAAAGGAACAGAATCACAGAAATACATTCAACATTAACAATTTATACAGACAAATAAAGCTTAGGACAACATTGACTGTCTCTTACAAGTTTTTGTTCTTTTTTGGCATTTTGTAAGATGCGTGTTATTGCTTCTATACCTTGCTGATGTGAGATTCTGGTGTACAGTCATGGCCAAAAGTTTTGAGAATGATACAAATATTAATTTTTACAAAGTCTACTGCTTCAGTTTTTCTAATGGCAATTTGCATATACTCCAGAATGTTATAAAGAGAGATCAGCTTAACAGCAATTACTTGCAAAGTCAATATTTGCCTAGAAAATGAACTTTATCCCCCAAAACACATTTCAACATCATTGCAGCCCTGCCTTAAAAGGACCACCTAACATCGTTTCAGTGATTGCTCCATTAACACAGGTGTGGGTGTTGATGAGGACAGGGCTGGAGATCAATCTGTCATGATTAAGTAAGAATGACACCACTGGACACTTTAAAAGGAGGCTGGTGCTTGCCATCATTGTTTCTCTTCTGTTAACAATGGTTATCTCTAAAGAAACACGTGCAGTCATCATTGCATTGCACAAAAATGGCCTAACTGGGAAGAGTATTGCAGCTAGAAAGATTGCACCTCAGTCAACAATCTATCGCATCATCAAGAACTTCAAGGAGAGAGGTTCCATTGGTGCCAAAAAGGCTCCAGGGCGCCCAAGAAAGACCAGCAAGCGGCAGGACCGTCTCTTAAAAGTGTTTCAGCTGCGGGATCGGGCTACCAGCAGTGCAGAGCTTGCTGAGGAATGGCAGCAGGCAGGTGTGAGTGCATCTGCACGCACTGTGAGGCGGAGACTCTTGGAGCAAGGCCTGGTCTCAAGGAGGGCAGCAAAGAAGCCACTTCTCTCCAGAAAAAACATCAGGGACAGACTGATATTCTGCAAAAGGTACAGGGAGTGGACTGCTGAGGACTGGGGGAAAGTCATTTTCTCTGATGAATCCCCTTTTCGATTGTTTGGAACATCTGTAAAACAGCTTATTCGGAGAAGAAGAGATGAGCGCTACCACCAGTCTTGTCTCATGCCAACTGTAAAACATCCTGAAACCATTCATGTGTGGGGTTGCTTCTCAGCCAAGGGAATCGGCTCTCTCACAGTCTTGCCTAAAAACACAGCCATGAATAAAGAATGGTACCAGAATGTCCTCCAAGAGCAACTTCTCCCAACCGTCCAAGAGCAGTTTGGTGCTCAACAATGCCTTTTCCAGCATGATGGAGCACCTTGCCATAAAGCAAAGGTGATAACTAAATGGCTCAGGGAACAAAACATAGAGATTTTGGGTCCATGGCCTGGAAACTCCCCAGATCTTAATCCCATTGAGAACTTGTGGTCAATCATCAAGAGACGGGTGGACAAACAAAAACCAACAAATTCAGACAAAATGAAAGCATTGATTCTGCAAGAATGGACTGCTATCAGTCAGGATTTGGTCCAGAAGTTGATTGAGAGCATGCCAGGGAGAATTGCAGAGGTCCTGAAGAAGAAGGGTCAACACTGCAAATATTGACTTGCTGCATTAACTCATTCTAACTGTCAATATAAGCTTCTGTTACTCATAATATGAATGCAATTCTATTTCTGTATGTGATAAAAACATCTGACAAACACACATAAAAACCAGAGGGCAGCAGATCATGTGAAAATATAATATTTGTGTCATTCTCAAAACTTTTGGCCATGACTGTATAAACTTTCTACATCGATAGAAGCCAGTTTTAAATTGCTTTCATAATTGATGTCCTTTATATTCATAAGAAAGTCATTAGTGTCCTTAACATAAGAAGGTATAGTAGGTAGCAACGGTTTTAAAAGCCATTCCAGGTATTGTGAAAGTGGTTTACGTTACCGAACCAATTCCTGCCACGATTGGTCTACCAGGTGGATACTTAAATATTTTATGGATTTTAGGAAGGAAGTCCATCCTGGTTTTTTAGGGAACTCTACAAGCAATTTTTCAGCTGTTTTTTTTTAGATATTACTTCTTTTTCCACATTTGATCTCAGGAAAGTTTTAATTTTATTGTGAATTAACGAAATTTTTTTCTAAGATTTTATCAGTAGAAGAATCTGATAGTTGTCTGTTAGCTTCTTTAATATAATATTCTTTGGTCATAATAACAGTGTTACCACCTTTGCCGGCTTTTTTTTTTATAACAAGATCTTTTTGTTGTTTAAGCCTCTTTAATGCTCTAAATTCTTTTTCTGTTATATTTGACTTTTCTTTACTGTATAGCAAAGCTTTCACATCATGGATGACTTTAACATCCCCACTGACACCCCTGTCTCCCCAGCTGCCTCACAGTTTCTCTCAATAACCACGTCTTTTGGTCTTTCACAACTTTCCTCTTCTGCCACACATGTGGATGGCAACACCATTGATCTTGTCTTCCATCGACTCCTCACAGTTTCTAAATTTACTAACTCTTCTCTGCCACTCTCTGACCATAACCTTCTGTCTCTCACCATCAGTGCTTTCTCTCCTTCACAGGACACACCTACTCATCATACATATAGGAATTTACGTGCTATTAACACCCAGCACCTCTCAGATACTCTACAGTCCTCTCTGTCCCCCATCTCTTCACTCTGCTGTCCCAATCTGGCCACCAGTCACTTAATGAAGGCCTTAAGAGTGCATTGGATGAGGCGGCTCCCCCCTACTCTCGAAAGGTTAGACGCAGGAGGCAGCAACCCTGGCACACGCCACAGACACATTTTCTTCAGCGGTGCTCTAGGTGTGCTGAACATCTGTGGAGAAAATCACGTACACCTGCAGACTTCCTCCACTTTAAATTTATGCTTAAAACCTGCCCTTCACCATGCCAAACAAGCCTATTTCACCACTCTCATCTCTTCTCTCTCCTGTAACCCTAAAAGGCTATTTGCAACTTTTCATTGCTTACTTACCCCTAAGGTGCAGATGCCATTCACAGACCTTAGCGCAGATGAACTGGCCTCTTATTTCCATGATAAAATTGATAAGATCCGTCAGGAAATAACTGCCCAATCCCCAGGTGGCACTGACCCCCTCACCAGCCTCACTTCAGACTGTTCATTCTCATCTTTTGAACCTGTTACAGAGGAGGAAGTATCTCAGCTACTTTCCTTCTCTCGCCCTACGACATGCAGTAGTGACCCTTTCCCCTCACACCTTCTCTCAGTCTGCCTGCCGTCATGACTTACCTTACTAAAATATTTAACCTCTCTCTCTCTTCTGGAATTTTCTCATCCTCTTTCAAACATGCTGTCATAACCCCACTACTGAAGAAATCCTCCCTTGACCCGTCCTGTTTTGCTAACTATCGACCTGTCTCTAACCTCCCTTTCATCTCCAAGATCTTGGAACGCTTGGTCTAATTTCGCTTAATCCGCTATCTTTCTGCTAACTCTCTTCTGGCTTCCGCACTCTGCACTGTACTGAAACGGCCCTCACAAAAGTCTCCAATGATCTCCTGACAGCTAAATCCAAAGGTGACTTCTCTCTTCTTATTCTTCTAGATCTCTCAGCAGCATTTGACACTGTTGACCATCAACTCCTCCTCACTATGCTCCGTTCTGTCGGCCTCACAGACACCGCTCTCTCCTGGTTCTCCTCTTATCTCTCTGACCGCACTTTCTGTGTATTATTTGCGGGCTCTGTTTCTTCCCCTTGCCGTTGGGGTTCCTCAGGGCTCGGTCCTAGGCCCCCTGCTCTTTTCCCTCTACACAGCCCTCATTGGACAAACCATCACTAGATTTGGCTTCCGGTACCATCTTTATGCTGATGACACCCAATTATATACGTCATCCCGTGACATCACCCCTGCACTAATACAAAACACCAGTGACTGTCTCTCTCTGCTGTCTCAAATATCATGTCTTCGCTCTATCTGAAACTGAATCTCTCAGACTGAATTACTGCTGTTTCCACCATCTAATAGATCTGTCCCTGATATCTCCATTGCAGTCTCCGGCCTTACCATAACTCCTAGGCAGTATGCCCGCTGCCTCGGGGTTTTGTTTGACTCAGACCTTTCCTTCACCCCCCCATATCCAATCACTCGCACGCTCTTGTCATCTCCACCTCAAAAACATCTCCAGAATCTGCCCTTTCCTTACCACAGATACACTAAAGACACTTATTGTTGCCCTGATTCACTCTCGCCTTGACTATTGTAACTCCTTACTAATCGGTCTTCCCCTTACTAAACTCTCCCCTCTACAATCTATTCTGAATGTGGCGGCCAGGCTCATCTATCAGTCTAGACGCCACAGCGACGCCCCCGCCGCGCCGGCCCCCACACCCTCCGGTCTGTGCCGTCACTACAGCGAGGCCTCCGGTCTGTGCCGGTCACTACAGCGAGGCCTCCGGTCTGCGCCGGACTACAGCGGGGCCTCCGGTCTGTGCCGGTCACTACAGCGGAAGGGCCTCCGGTCTGTGCCACTCACTACAACGATGCCTCCGGTCTGTGCCGGTCACTACATTGTCTGCCTATTCAATACAGAATACAATATAAACTTATCCCCCTCATCCACAAGGCTCTCCATAATGCTGCACCTCCCTACATTTCCTCCGTCATCTCTGTCTATCGCCCAACCCGTACTCTCCGTTCACTCAATGACCTAAGACTAACATCCTCTATTATCAGAACCTCCCACGCTCGTATACAAGACTTCTCCCGAGTTGCACCACTTCTCTGGAATGTTCTATCCCAGACTATCAGATTAACCCCCAATTTCCACAGCTTCAAGCGTAAACTAAAGACATATCTTTTCAGACAGGCCTATCACAACTCCTAATGTAAACCCTTCTGTAGTTAGAATCCCTAAAACGTCCCCTCCTCTGTTTATGCTCCCGCATTACCTCACAGGATATGAGGCCGTATCAGACTAACTTTATATGTCCAGGCACCATCTGCATTTTAAAGGACACGACTGGTGACGGCTCCTACAGCTTTATATATGTGTAATGACAGTAACCTCTATTACAAAATTGTCTGACCAGTGTATAAGCAATGCTACCTCCGATGCCGCCCCTGCTACCTCCTGTGTCACCCCCTCTACCCAAGATGTACCTTGTTCACCCCTCTCCTCATAGATGTAAGCTCTGTCACCTCCTCTACCTCATAGTTGTAAGCTCTTGTGTCACCTCTACCTCATAGTTGTAAGCTCTTGTGTCACCCCCCCACCTCATAGTTGTAAGCTCTTGTGTCACCTCTACCTCATAGATTGTAAGCTCTTGTGTCACCTCCTCTACCTCATAGATTGTAAGCTCTTGTCACCTCCTCTACCTCATAGATTGTAAGCTCTTGTGTCACCTCCTCTACCTCAGATTGTAAGCTCTTGTGTCACCTCCTCTACCTCATAGATTGTAAGCTCTTGTGTCACCTCCTCTATCTCATAGATTGTAAGCTCTTGTGTCACCTCTACCTCATAGATTGTAAGCTCTTGTGTCACCTCTACCCCATAGAGTGTAAGCTCTTGTGTCACCTCCTCTACCTCGTAGATTGTAAGCTCTTGCAAGCAGGGTCCTCAGTCCCAGTGTGTGAATTGACTATTTCATTGTAATGTATCTTTTTTGTCAGTACTTGAACCCTACAAATTGTACAGTGCTGCGGAATATGTTGGGGCTATATAAATAAAATGTATTATTATTATTATCTTTTACTACTTGTTTAAAAAATAGGTCGATATTCCCACCTGGCTGTAAAGGGGGGTTAAAAGTGGAAGGTACACCGCCCTTAAAAGGTTCCAGTGTTTGTGATGTTTCATCTGACCAATCTATTAGATCTAGGAGAATATCCTTCTCCTGATCTTCAAATATATCGCTAACAAAAAAACCTAGAGGGCCTATTTTGCATGGAATTTCTCCAATCATCTTGGGAAATGACAGATTTTTGAGAAAAATGTTTAAATAAATTCATCTTTCTAATACATTTAAACAAATTAATCTCGAACTCAACGGGTCAAACTCTTCGGTAAGACCGTAATTTAACCCTTTCGTTAATAAACATAGACAGTCTTCATCTAGGATTTTTTCAGTTAAATTCACCACTGTAACTCCTTTTTGAGTTAGTTCCTCCAGGACACTTGTTTTCATTTCGTGCCTAATCTTCCTTCTCCATCCCCTTCTTGTGTTTGTCCTAAAGGGAGTATCTGTTCTACAGCTCTTTCCTTCCGTTGTATGGCAGGATCGGTCACTAGTTGATCTTCAGAAGCACTTGATTCAGTATCGGTTGTCCAATATTCTTTAGGTCATATTTTTTTTTATTATTTATGCTCCTATTTTTGTTTGTATTGACATTTTTAAAAGTCCTTCTTTGTTTGTGTTTTTTCTCACTCCATTCAAACACCTTTCCTTGTTCAGAATCATATTTATCACGTATAAATTTATCACGTTTACGCTCTTTAATTTTTGCCTGTACTGGTATTAACTTTTTCTCTAGTTGTTTAGATGTAATAGCAAATTGTAGCTCAGTTAGACGAGTTCTCAATTCTATTTTGGCTTTACAAAGATCATCTGTTGTTTGTTCGTATTCTTTTTAGTTGCTTTTCAAGACCAAACGCATAATTTTAAGGGAATGTTGTAAATGTAGCTATTTCCACTCTGTCATGAAGCTGGATCATCTTGAAAGATGGATGGTTCCTTATATATTCTTAAGCCTCTAGGAATGCTATTGCTGGCACTATAAGATTGTAATGAATTAAGAGTCCAAAACAGACGGGTCTCTCGTTCGGCCAAAGAATATAATTCGGCACTTTTGATTTTTTTTCCCGCTATGTAGTTCCCTATATGGGAAAAATATTTTTATATGTTTGCAGAATGGGCGCCTTTGAACACAGGGATACCTAATGTGTATGTGTTTCATAGTAATTTCTTACTCTTACTTATTTTCCACCCTAATTTGCAAATAAATTCTTAAAAAATCAGACAATGTGATTTTCTGGATATGTTTTCTCATTTTGTCTCTCATAGTTGAGGTCTACCTATGATGACAATTACAGGCCGGCCTCATCTTTTTAAGTGGGAGAACTTTCACAATTGGTGGCTGACTAAATACTTTTTCCCCCACTGTACGTATTTTTCTGCAATGTATGGATGGGAATCTCTAGAATCTCATCCACTTTTCAGGGACTGTAAAACGCCACGTGGGGCTCCGGCCCTATTGTGTATTTAGCTCTAGTTGCAGAGCAATTTCCACTATCTTTGATGCCATCCACTACACAAGTTACCCCATTGATAAGTTAGTTTGAGAGTTAAACATTATTTTGCATTATTGCTACTTTGGTGTGTCTTATATTAGTCACTTCATATTGGATCTAAGATGTTCCCTTATATACGGTGTCTTCCTCCTACTGTACATCGCTCTTCCTCACATCACATGGTCACAAGATATCATAATATATACATATGTTTCTTTGTGTCTTCATCTGTCCAGCATAATGTATACATTACTTTGTCTGAGTAAGAGGTTCTTTCCACCTGGTACAAATCTTATTGTATGCTTAAGATCCCTTTGTTCTACTAAGTTGCTTTGTGAATACATTATAGACTACAGCAATTCTGATTGGAGGCGATGTCGTAGAGGCATCATGTCCCATTGCATAAATCTATTGCCAATTGTAAGGCCTGATATAAAATAAACAGATTACTGTGAGGTTTTATTAAGAACACATGACATGCATGCTATGTCTCCTATGTGTCTATTGTCTTGTTTGGTCTGACTTTCAATAACCCAAAAAGGGTTTTTAAGAATTGAAAGCTCACAGACAATAAGGCGATACCCCGGATAGGAACCATAGTCTATATCTGCTCCACTAACTTCCATAGGACTGCCAGGGATAGGTAAAGTAAAGTGCTCAGCTATCTTGGAGGTCCCACTGAAATGAATGGAGTAGCCTGTTTGTCCGCTGCTCCATGCAGATTGGAGGGCAAAACACCCCCATTCTCAACCATGTAAAAGCATGGAGAACGAAGAGAAGAAAGATCACATAACCTCCGGGATCATGCAGACATCTCCATAATGCCTCGCAAGTAGCCCTCATGAAAAGAAGAGCCAGCCATGGAGGACTATAGGTCTGAGGTTACTGATAGGCAGTATAAAAAGCTCAGGATGATGGAGAAGGTGCCATTTTGTAGGGATAGTTTAGACAGATAGGAGCAGCTCAATAAATTGATAGTAATAGAGTTAGGCTACATTCACACAACAGTGATTAAAGGGAATCTGTCAGGTCAATCTAGGACATTAAACCACCCACAGGTCCTTATAGACCTGGGGTTTAGTGTCCCAAATCACCCTGTTGTAATGCAATCCGCAGGCGCATTAAAAAGAAAAAACCTTTATACTTACGTAGAGAAGAGTCCGATCGACGCTGTTTGGTGAGATCAGTCAGGCTTATTCATGAGGCACACCTTCAGGTCCCTGCGCTGTTCTTCAGTGAAGCCAAAGATGGACACCCCGGCTTCACTGCGTAATTGCGGGGCATGCGCACTGAAGCCAAGGTGTTCTCTTCTGGCTTCATTGAAGAACTGCGCAGGTGCGGCAGGGGGAGTATAAAGCTTTTTTATTTTTAATGCGGCCATGGATTGCGTTATAACAGAGTGATTTGGGACACTAAACCCCAGGTCCATATGGACGTGTGGGTGGTTTAGTCCCAAATTGCCCTGACAGATTCCCTTTAATGGCTGTGTGATGCCGTTTTTTACGTGGTCACATTAAATTCAATGTCATTGAATGGGGGCTATTCACATGACTGTTATTTTGAGGGTCCATTGCCACGAACTGTCAAGCTATAGATGATGTCCTATTTTTGTCCATTTTCACGGATCCCTCCATACACTGAAATGAATAATGGATCCATGAAAACAGGTGTCCCTAGACTATGAGACGGTGGTGAAAAAAGCCAATTTTGCACCTTTTCCTTGTGAATCTAGCCTTACTCTGTATATATTTCACACTGTTAGACCATCCATCTATATTCTGCTTAAAGGGGAAAACCATTGTAAATAATAGACTTGGTTTTTCAGTTCTTCACCATTTTCAACATCTTGGTTTGCTGTCAGTGAATGTGAGCGCTATTTACAGTCAAAGAGGGGCAGAAATCCTGGTAGCCTAGTATATGCCATACTACCACATTGCCAATTTATATCCATCAAGATTGCAGTTCCCAAACCCAAATATTTTTCATATTTAATCAATTTACACCGAATATTCTTCCCCAATTTTTGACCTTTTCCATCATTATAGCAACAAACATCAAATTCCCTTTTCCTCATAACTGCAAGACCTTTCTCTTCTAGATCTTCACTCCAAGTTAAGGGTGTCACAAATTCTCCCCATACATCCTCACATTGGTCAACATCATCTACCAATCTAGTATTATTAGTGAAGTTGCAGAGAGTCCGACCTGCAAAAGCTAAACCTCGAGCATAAGGGAACCGCCCATTATTCTAAGAATGGTTACCTAATACTACTAACATAGTTCTATACCCACACGTGTCATTGTCACCTGAATCCATACACCTATAATGTGAGTTTGAGAATCTCCAAATGCAGACATTTTGACCTGGGATACTTCACTACCTTCCTGATACTTAGTATGATTCATTATGTACACTGCGGACTACTTGTTTCATATGTCTATACCACAAATTCTCTTCAAAGTAATTATCAGTACTCAGTTCATAATAATAATAATAATAATAATAATAATAATAATAATAATAGTCCTTTAATAGTCCCACAATGGGGAAATTCAGTGTGTTACAGCAGCAAAGATAAGATAAGATAAGCAGATACAAATACAAATACAACATGTACAGGAATGTTCCAAGGTGAGAGGCATTACATTAATAGCAGACAGACAGATAGGACGTAGCAGAGGAGGGGGGGGGAGGATTTAAGAGGCAGAGAGATATTTCAGTTCTCTGTGTGTAATGATCTCCGCTTAGGTCGGTGTTGGTTGTACAGCCTAACCGCGGTGGGGAGGAAAGACTTCCGATAGCGCTCCTTCTCACACCTAGGGTGGAGCAGTCGGTCACTGACAGTACTGCTCAGCACGATCACAGTCTCATGCATGGGATGGGACTTCTTCTTCTGCATGGAGCTCACCACGGACAGTATCCTTCTGTCACCCACCACCTGCACAGGGTCCAGTGGGCTCCCCAGGACAGAGCTGGCCCTTCTAATCAGCTTGTCAAGTTTATTTCTGTCCCTGGTTGATATACTGCTCCCCCAGCAGGCCACTCCAAAGAAGATGGCTGACGCCACTACCGAGTTGAAGAAAGTTCTAAGAAGTGCCCCCCGGATTCCAAAGGCTCTCAGTTTCCTAAGCAGGTAGAGCCTGCTGTGGCCCTTCCTGTACAGGGCCTCCATATGATCTGCCCAGTCCAGCTTATTATTAAGGAGCAAGCCCAGGTACTTATAGGTGTTCACAATCTCGATGCCCGTCCCCAGGATGTCCACTGGATTTGGAGGGCATCTGCCTTTGCGGAAGTCCACCACCATCTCCTTGGTCTTCCCCGCGTTAATCTTCAGGTGGTTCCGGTGGCACCAGTCCACAAAATCCTGGTTCAGTTCTCTGTACTCCCTGTCATCATCCACTGTGATGAGACCCACTATAGTAATATTACCAGGATTTATAATACTACATCTAGATCTAGTAACATACCTGACTCTATCTGCTTCTGTTTCTGAGCCTAAATATGTCACACATCCATTAATATAGGAAATACTACATATCAGTAATAAAAACAATAATAATCCAATTGTAACTATAAAAATTAAACTAAAAATGTAAACTTTAAAATTGTCCATGATGTAGCCGTGTATGGGGCGAGCCTCCTGCATCTTCTGGAACCTTCTGCAGTGGGTGAGATGAATCCTTGCTGATCTCTCCTTCACTTTAACCTCTGTTGGTGTTGCAAGGATCACTTCAAAAGGCCCTAGAAACTTTGAGTGTCTCCACCCACTCTTCTGGCTTCGGATGTACACTTTATCCCCTGGATACAATGGTAGGGGTCCTTCTACTTTGGACTGCGTTTTACCAGTCACCTGTTGGAAACAAAGTCTAGTAGCTTTGGTTAATTCCTTCAAATAAATTAGAATTTCGTCCACTAATCGATCATCGCCTTTCCGTCTCACCCAAGTCAATTGAGGGACATCATAGGTCTACCTGTAATTAATTCATGCGGTGTAAGATGATGATCCCGTCCCCTGACATTTCTGAGGGACATGAGGGCCAATGGCAAGCAATATAACCAGTTTTTTCCTGTGTTCTTGCACAATTTGCCTAACCTATCTTTTATTAACCCCTTCAATCTTTCCACCAATCCATTGGATTAAGGATGATAAGAACTAGTTAATTTTTGTGTTATTCCCAATTGCTTACACACCTCTGTCATTACTTCATTTGCAAAATGGGGTCCATTGTCTGACCCCGAAATCAAAAAATTCCAAACCTAGAGAACACTTCCCTCATTAAGTCTGGAAACTGATTTTGCCTCTGCTTTTACACATAGAAAAGCCTCAATCCATTGAGAATATGGCATACTACTACAAGTATATAGCGATATGTTTGTATTCTCTCACCCATGTCTATAAAATCCATATGCAAATGTTGGAAAGGTCCAACAGGTTTAGGAGCATTAATGCAGATAGTCTGAAACAACACTGTACATTGAGTTTTTACTTTCATGTGCAGGCAGATGTAACTTTTGGTAACAAAAACTGCAGTACATGGTCTGGTAAGATTGCTTTACCACTCATAACTCGCCATACACCAGTTTTATTTATCTGTCCTCCTCTTTCCTTCCATTTTCCTTTTCAGCCACTGGTGCTGAATCCTGCGCCTCTATCAACATCTGGTTAGACAGATCTTTATCAGAATCAGCTTTCAGTGGCATTTGCAACACTATGGGATATGATTGTTCTGCCCAATGGATCAGAATCTGATGCTAAAAGTGTTGTCATCTCATTTACATACTTGTGTTAATGTATATTCTAATTAGGTTATAGCGCCATGTAGTGGTCTTTCAATTACATTACCTGTTGAATTCCCCTTATGAAGCAATTGCATTGTGGGAGCTACAATGCACTCTGGGTAAAGCAAGGCATTCTGGGAGTAAGAAACCTGCCCACAAGACATTGGGCTGCCATCTCTTGCACTACTCCACACTTAAGCTCCATTATCCAATTGTTTACTGACTGGAATCTACGAGCTGCTGGACTGTGGATAGTTGGAGCAAAGAGATGTGTGAGGAAACTCATCTTCAACTGTGTTATTTGTCGCAAACTTCATGGCGACAGAAGCCGAAGATGGCCAATCTCCCACCTGACAGACTCAGTACAGATCCTCCTTTCACTAGCGTAGGTCTGGATGTATTCGGTCCTTGGTCTGTAGCTACACGGCATACTAGAGGAATCCATGTCAGTGCGAAACGCTGGGCAGTTCTGTTTACTTGCATGTCCAGCAGAGCTGTCTATATAGAAGTGATTGAATCCATGGACACTTCAAGTTTCATAAATGCACTTCGACGGTTTATCGCCATCAGAGGGCCTGTAAAGTATATTCGTTCTGACAGAGGTAAAAATTTTGTTGGTGCAGTGAAAGAACTTCAAATTCCCTCCAACTTAGACACTACCAATGTGGAGAGATACTTAAGTGAGCAAGGATGCACCTGGACTTTCAATCTACCATATTCTTCTCACATGGAAGGTGCCTGGGAGAGAATGATAGGGATAGCACGCAGAATCTTGGACTCAATCTTCTTGAAAGTAGGGAGTACAAGACTCACTCATGAGAGTTTAACTACATTCTTGGCAGAAGTTTCAGCCATCATGAATGCCAGACCATTAACTACGCTATCTAGCGACTCTGGAGATTTGACTATTCTCACTCCTGCCATGTTGTTGACCCAGAAAACCAGTGTTCTGAGTGCACCACCTGGAGATTTTGGTGACAAAGACCTTTACAGACGACAATGGAGGCAAGTGCAAAGTCTCTCCAATGCTTTCTGGGACAGATGGAGGAAGCAGTACATCTCCACCTTACAACCAAGGAGGAAGTGGCAGACTAACAAGCCGAAAATTAGGCCTGAAGATGTCGTGCTCATTAAAGACAGCCAGTTGCACCGGAATGAGTGGCCACTGGGCCTCATCACTCAAACGTTCCCAAGCAAAGATGGGAATGTGCGTAAAGCTGAGGTCAAAGTGTGGAAGCTTGGCGAGAGTAAGCTATTCCTCAGGCCGGCAGCTAAGCTTGTTCTGTTGTTTTCACAAGAGGAGCCTAATAGTGGCATCTGTTGATACTAGACGGGGAGTGTTCTGCCCAATGGATCAGAATCTGATGTTAAAAGTGTTGACATCTCATTTTACATACTTGTGTTAATGTATATTCTAATTAGGTTATAGCACCATGTAGTGGTCTTTCAGTTACATTACCTGTTGAATTCCCCTTATGAAGCTATTGCATTATGGGAGCCACAATGCACTCTGGGTAAAGCAAGGCATTCTGGGAGTACGAAAGCTGCCCACAAGACATTGGGCTGCCATCTCTTGCACTATTGGGCTGTATCAGACTCAGCTCTGCAAGAAAATTCTTTCTCTGACAGCAATGAAGTATCTATAACTTGGTTAAAAGAGATTTGAGGTTTTAGATAAATAATGCTTCATTTTTATAGGATAAGTTCTAGAACTTTAGAACAGTCTCTTTGTTTTAGTTCATCTCTATTTTCTTGGTTTGCTGTCGGTGAATGTGAATATTACTTACAGTCAGAGGCAGTATATAGACTGTATATACAGTGTAACTAGTCCTGCTCACAGCTGATAAGTGGAGACAATTGTATCCAGTGTAGACAATGCTCTGTGAGCTCAACACATCATCATCAGCTGCTGTATACTTATAGTATCTAATACCAATAATATCTATCTATCTATCTATCTATCTATCTATCTATCTATCTATCTATCTCATATGTATCTAATATCTATCTATCTCCTATGTATCTATCTATCTATCTATCTATCTATCTATCTATCTATCTATCTCTATCTTCCCCCCCCCCCCCCCCTATCTATCTATCTAATATCTATCTATCTCCTTCTATCTATCTATCTAATATCTATCTATCTCCTATGTATCTATCTATCTATCTATCTATCTATCTATCTATCTAATATATATCTATCTATCTCATATGTATCTATATATCTATCTATCTCATATCTATCTATCTAATATCTATCTATCTTCCTATCTTCTTCTTCTTCTTCTATCTATCTATCTATCTATCTATCTATCTATCTATCTCCTATGTATCTATCTATCTATCTATCTATCTATCTATTTATCCAGGTATCAGTCCTCCACCAACCAGGTATTGATGACTCCTAAGGATACTACCAGTCATCAGTATCTTAATCCTGGAATATCCCTTTAAGGCATTACATGCAATTTATTTCAGCTAAACCACTACATAGCCAATAGATAGGTCATGTGTAGTGCAGTCTGTATGGTGGAGGGCAGTGGCTTGGCACTTTGCCTTGAAGGGGAATAATGGATTTCCTGTTGACAGAAAATTTCCCTGATATTTAGAATCTGATGTCACGGCCGAGTTTCTTTATATTGGGAAAATATCTGGGGAAGATATTGAGAAAGCAAAGCTCCTGAAAAGTGAAAAGAAGAAGCAG
Source organism: Leptodactylus fallax (assembly GCA_947044405.1). Classification (NCBI taxonomy): domain Eukaryota; kingdom Metazoa; phylum Chordata; class Amphibia; order Anura; family Leptodactylidae; genus Leptodactylus; species Leptodactylus fallax. The sequence continues at coordinate 92,246 of CAMRHE010001345.1, forward strand.
GTCTTCAAGATCCAGAGGTAAGTGACAGATGTCTATACAATGTATCATCTGGGGAATGAGCAGTGACTGGGGGTGAGTAAGAAGACCCAGAGATCTTCTGTCCTGTACAAGTTACTATCCTGCTATATCATGTACAGTTATTACAGCGTTACTGAGATCACACAGAATGTTATTGTCACTATGGTCATAGGTTATGCCGAGTGTCAGCTTTGCTGTAATGATCATTTATCTGACAGCCCTGACCTATCTATAGTCTGCTTAAAGGGGAAAACCATTGTAAATAATGAGTCATTTCTGTGTAATGTATGTAGTGACTGTGGTCTGCAGTGGCCGGCGTACTACTTCTCCTGCTACTTATGCTATGCCTCAGCCTGGCCATAGGGCGATGATCCCTCCCTATCAGTAACTTGAGAGTTTAACATGTACACCTGTGAATCCTCCAGCCAATACATGAATTCTCTGGTCTATTTATATATGCCAGTGCCTGAGCAATGTAGGTTCATGTCTTGCCAGTTCCTTCCAGAGTTTCAGGATCGTGTTCCTGTTTGATTGTCCTTGTATTGACCTTGGTCTGTTTCCCGACTCTGCTACTGATTCTGTTCCTGACCTAATGATCCTCTGTGTATGGCCGTTTGGCTTCATATGACTCTGCATCTCTGCTGCCTGACCCTGACCATTGGTCCAGACTCGACCACTTACCTTCCTGTCCCTCTGGTGCTTTGCACTGATATTTGTCTGGTCAGCTACCACCTACACCGGGACAACTCTGAGAGGCAGAAACCTTGTAGTCAAAGACTAAACCCCCATAGATGGCTTTCCATTACAATAAACATTTCTACAGCTCTTTATTAGACACACAGAAATGGCCAACATTGCCAAACAATGTGAACAAGTAATGGAGGTGCACATTGCCATGGCTACAATAAAACCACAGAACACAACACAAAAAAATATTGCAAAAGCACTCTACTAGCACTAAGAGCATTACTTCTAATTTCTACAGTGTATAAAAATCCATAAAAATTAGATTATTGGTCTCTTTTTTGATCAAACTGTATACACCCTGCCAACATCATGGCACATCAACATCATGGTGGTCAGCATTGACCCCGGGGCACATGAGCTCAGCCCATCAGCAGTGGCTAAATACAGATGTAGCAGTCTTTAACCACTTACCTTATGGTTTATATATATATATATATATATATATATATAGAGTAGAGATGGAGAGATGGATGAACCTCTGGAGATTTGTTTCTGTTCAGGTTAGGGAGGTTCAGTCCAAAAGATTTGTTTTACAGTGCTGGCCAAAAGTATTGGCACCCCTGCAATTCTGTCAGATAATACTCAATTTCTTCCAGAAAATGATTGCAATCACAAATGCTTTGGTAATAATATCTTCATTTAATTTGTCTTCAATGGAAAACCACAAAAAGAATTGTCAAAAAGCCAAATTGGATATAATTCCACACCAAACATAAAAAAGGGGGTGGACAAAAGTATTGGCACCCTTTGAAAAATCATGTGATGCTTCTCTAATTTGTGTAATTAACAGCACCTGTTACTTACCTGTGGCACATAACAGGTGGTGGCAATAACTAAATCACACTTGCAGCCAGTTGAAATGGATTAAAGTTGATTCAACCTCTGTCCTGTGTCCTTGTGTGTACCACATTGAGCATGGAGAAAAGAAAGAAGACCAAAGAACTGTCTGAGGACTTGAGAAGCAAAATTGTGAGGAAGCATGAGCAATCTCAAGGCTACAAGTCCATCTCCAAAGACCTGAATGTTCCTGTGTCTACCGTGCGCAGTGTCATCAAGAAGTTTAAAGCCCATGGCACTGTGGCTAACCTCCCTAGATGTGGACGGAAAAGAAAAATTGACGAGAGATTTCAATGAAAGATTGTGCGGATGGTGGCTAAAGAACCTCGACTAACATCCAAACAAGTTCTAGCTGCCCTGCAGTCCGAGGGTACAACAGTGTCAACCCGTACTATCCGTCGGCGTCTGAATGAAAAGGGACTCTATGGTAGGATACCCAGGAAGACCCCACTTCTGACCCAGAGACATAAAAAAGCCAGGCTGGAGTTTGCCAAAACTTACCTGAGAAAGCCAAAAACTTTTTGGAAGAATGTTCTCTGGTCAGATGAGACAAAAGTAGAGCTTTTTGGGAAAAGGCATCAATATAGAGTTTACAGGAAAAAAAAAAAGAGGCCTTCAAAGAAAAGAACACGGTCCCTACAGTCAAACATGGCGGAGGTTCCCTGATGTTTTGGGGTTGCTTTGCTGCCTCTGGCACTGGACTGCTTGACCGTGTGCATGGCATTATGAAGTCTGAAGACTACCAACAAATTTTGCAGCATAATGTAGGGCCCAGTGTGAGAAAGCTGGGTCTCCCTCAGAGGTCATGGGTCTTCCAGCAGGACAATGACCCAAAACACACTTCAAAAAGCACTAGAAAATGCTTTGAGAGAAAGCACTGGAGACTTCTAAAGTGGCCAGCAATGAGTCCAGACCTGAATCCCATAGAACACCTGCTAAAGACAGAGCTATTGTTTACCTCCTTATCCAAGGTTCCCCCTGCTCCCTACATGCCTTCTCTTGTACTGTCTACCCTTCCTCCCATCCCCTGACCTTCCCTCTGCCATGTACCCCTTTATTGTTGATGTCTTATTTGATCTATTCTTTGTGTTATAACAATAATTCAATAAAATTCATAAAGTTAAAAAACACGTGTGACACTGTCAGGGCTCCTAAGACTTTCTATAAAACATAGTGTATGACACTGTCAGGGCTCCTAGGACTATATATCTTTAAAACATAGTGTATGACACTGTCAGGACTCCTAGGGCTATATATCTATAAAACATAGTGTATGACACTGTCAGGGCTCCTAGGACTATATATCTATAAAACATAATGTATGACACTGTCAGGGCTCCTAGGACTATATTATTATAATACATAGTGTATGACACTGTCAGGGCTCCTAGGACTATATATCTATATAACATAGGATCTGATATTGATGACCTATTCTTACATCCTAACCTAGCTTAAAGAACCATTTAGGATGGAGGAGATGTCTTATTTGCAGGTATTTATAGAAGTCCCTATGAGGGATCTGAAATTCCTCCGACAGCATGGTGAATGATTTTATATGTCCATCTAGGAACAAGTGGCTAACAGTCTTGAGACCGGAATCTGACCAACGTCTCAGCCTTAGATGTGGTAAATATGAAGTCAAGTAACAGATGGGTGATTCCAACAAGGGGACCAACCCGTCCGCAGGAATATGCAGGGACAGGTAGCGCCATGACCAGACAGAGGCTTGCATGCTTAGCAAGGGGATCGGAGCATGGGGCGAGTAGCACAATTTGGAGTTCAGGAGGCATATAGGTGGGAGACCCAAAACGGTCACAGCATAGTATTTCTTAATATCAGGGGCACCAGCACCCCCTCTTGAATATGGTCTGGTCATAATATGGAAACAAACTCTTGACCTACTTCCTTCAAGGATGGCCAAAAGAAGAACAGCACTTAGAAGGAGGGTGAAAAGAACTTCATGGGAATCTTGAAAGTCATGTTAAAAAAAATATTAGATCAGGGCTCACTCGTTTACATTTAAGTTTCTGGACGGTATTGATGGTCTTACCTTCTGCAACTTTGATACTTCGCACTTCACCCCTTCTGAAAGTCCTTTAGGAGCTCCATGTCATTTCTCTAGGGTGATAACAAAATCTATTTTATAAACATTATTTTACTATTTTGTCGTTCCAGGGACATAGAAAATTCCAGCGACTTTGAATATTTGTCTGAAAGGATGGAAAACTCTACTATAGATTACAGTGACTTTGGTGGAGAACATTCTTACAGGAACACAATATTTTCCCATGTGGTGGTTCTTGCAGTGACTTGTCTTCTGGGGATCACAGGAAATGGTCTGGTCATCTGGTTCGGCATCTTCAGGATGAAGAAGACAGTCAGCCTGGTGTGGTTCCTTAATTTAGCTGTAGCTGATTTTACCCATGCACTCTCATTACTTTTGACAATCACGTACAATGCTCTTGATCATTGGCCATTTGGAAGTTTCATGTGTAAGTTATTTATATTCATTCACTTATATAACAGGTCGGTCAGTGCCCTCCAGCACACGGTCCTGAGTGTAGACCGATGTGTCCGTGTCGCTTTCCCTCAGTGGTGCCAAAACCACCGGACAAGAAGATTGGCTCTCATCGTAGTCCTGATCATTTGGATTTTTTGTTCTCCTTCTTCTCTGATCATCTCCATCTACTCAGGCACATCTGATTTTGGTAATGCAGTAAATTGTGATTTGGCATATCACAGTAGGGGCTTGCATTTGATTATGAGATTTGTTTTCTTCTGTCTTGTTCCTTTTCTTGTTACTGTCTGCAGTTACATAGGGATCACCTTGTACAGTGTAATAAAACACCTCCCTCTATGTTCTAGGTCTTTTACAGTCACCCTGGCTGTATCCATTATCTTCTTTGTCTGTTACTGTCTCCACAATTTGTATAATTTGTTGGAGGGAATACATGATATGAATTATTACTATTTACAAAAACTTATAGACATGTCCTTATACTTAATAGCTATCAGTAGCTGCAGTAACCCCGTCATCTACATCCTTGTTGGATGGGAACGCAAAGAAAATTTTTGCAGCTACTTCCAGACTATGTTTGAGAAGGCATTTGCAGAAGATGATGTCTATAGAGGTTTAAATAATAGAAAAGACAGAACAGTTTCTCTGAATTTAGAGGGATTGTCCCATGAGGGATAGACCATCTAGGGACAGCCCTATAAGCAGATATATTTTGCATTGTACCCGGTGGTGACTGCTGCCATCTTGGCCGTGCGCTCCAACTATCTATCAAAGACCATTTGTAATGATTGTGTAGATCTAAGACAGAGAGGTGAGTCTACAGGCTTACTGCCGGGCCCCAGGAGATTGTTTTGTTGTACTAAGTAACATTACACAGTATATCAAAATGTATCCTTAGAGCCTGACATGTATAGTATAGTAAGCCAGTGATACAATGTCTAGTGATTTAATAGATTGCAGATATTTAACCCTTGTTTCTATATCTTTGTGCTTCACTGTATCAATTCTAGTATCATGGAAATAAAAAATATTCATTTATGATGATGTAAAGATTACAGACATATAGACGTGTCCTCATCTGTCCATCTCTGGTTTGGTTAAAGGTTCCAGATTGTCCTGAAGCCAATTCAATGCAATATCAGAACAAAGTAACAAAAGGGATCATTTTTGGAAGCTTTTTTTTTTTATTTGAAAAACCAATTCTTCATCACTTTTCAAGTGGCTCACAGCCATAAATGTGTCTCCCAAATAACAATAAGCCCCTGTAGCACTTACAAGTCATCAAAACAGGCACATTTATCTACAAAGCATTACTTTTTGGAATATAAACAACACGTGTCTAAAAAACAATGGGTGAGCAAATTTTCCATAAAAAAGGGTAATATTTGAAATATTTTAAATGTTATATGCATAAAAGTGAGAATCAGCGCAGTGTATGGTTAAACTTGAAGTTTATATCCTCTGCTTACCTTTTGATTCTCCATAGCCATACATGTCATGTTCCCTTTCATATAACTTCATCTGTGTTTGCCTTACAGAGCTAGAAATTGAATAATTAGGTTCCTATGAGCCCTAAGAGTATTCTACACTATGTTTTATAGATAGGTTCCTAGGAGTCCTAAGAGTATTCTACACTATGTTTTATAGATAGGTTCCTAGGAGCCCTAAGAGTGTTCTACACTATGTTTTATAGATAGGTTCCTAGGAGCCCTAAGAGTATTCTACACTATGTTTTATAGATAGGTTCCTAGGAGCCCTAAGAGTATTCTACACTATGTTTTATAGATAGGTTCCTAAGAGTGTTCTACGCTATGTTTTATAGATAGGTTCCTAGGAGTCCTAAGAGTGTTCTACACTATGTTTTATAGATAGGTTCCTAAGAGTGTTCTACGCTATGTTTTATAGATAGGTTCCTAGGAGCCCTAAGGGTATTCTACACTATGTTTTATAGATAGGTTCCTAGGAGCCCTAAGAGTATTCTACACTATGTTTTATAGATAGGTTCCTAGGAGCCCTAAGAGTGTTCTACACTATGTTTTATAGATAGGTTCCTAGGAGCCCTAAGAGTGTTCTACACTATGTTTTTATAGATAGGTTCCTAGGAGCCCTAAGAGTGTTCTACACTATGTTTTATAGATAGGTTCCTAGGAACCCTAACAGTGTTCTACACTATGTTTTATAGATAGGTTCCTAGGGGCCCTAAGAGTATTCTACACTATGTTTTATAGATAGGTTCCTAGAGGCCCTAAGGGGTTCTACACTATGTTTTATAGATAGGTTCCTAGGAGCCGTAAGAGTATTCTACACTATGTTTTATAGATAGGTTCCTAGGAAGCCTAAGAGTGTTCTACACTATGTTTTATAGATAGGTTCCTAGGAGGCCTAAGAGTGTTCTACACTATGTTTTATAAATAGGTTCCTAGGATTCCTATTGATCCAAAACCAGCCGAACCTAAAACAAAATGAATCTTGAGAGTTTTCCCCATCTCTATTACACAGTTAAACTTTTAATCATATTAATTTGCTAAGTTTATAAATCAGTCCACTCCATATTTCTCTGCTCTGGAACTTGTCATATATTTGTAGTGTCAGGATCTGGGGGTGCTGGGTGGGCTGACATGAACACAGGCTCCAAGGTATTAGTCCAAGTATTGAGTTTTATTCACTCAAAACACTCCTTGGTACATGCAACATAACAGAAACCAAAAAAATAAATACCTGCCCGTCTGGGCTCTAACTAAACAGAAATAGGTTACCTCACCTAGAATAAGAACAAGTTCAAACTGTCAGATTGTCCTCCAGCAGTAGCCACTTTCTTTGTGGCTTTCCAGCCAAGCTCTGCCTCAGTCTGCTCTCCTAGCAGACTTCTTATATCCCCTTAACAAGGAGATCCCAGTCAGCTGGGTTTCTCCAGGAGTGTCCACAAGGTGTGGATTGGGGGGGATGGGAATGGCAGGTCCCACTACCAACCTACCCGCCATTCCATAAAAAATCCAGCCCAGTGCACATCACTTAAATAATGCTCAGCAAACATAGTTGTCTGCTGAGAAACAAACTTTCTGGATTTCCGTCATCTCACCCATCTGAGCAACCTGGGTGAGATGTACATCCCTTCCAGTATTTTTCCAGTCATCGGCTTACAGTAGTTATAATGAGGAATCATTAGGCAGGGTTCACACTACCGTTGGAGTCCGTTATGAAGGTGTCCGTTAAAAAAAAATAAACAGACACCTATCATAACGGACCCTAACTGATGAGCATCAGGTAGTGTCTGTTTTTTAATGTCACATAATTCAGCGCACTGCCGGCTTTCCCAGTATGTGCCCCGGGGCTGGAGATATCTGCGGTGTAAGTTACATGTTTTACTTTACTTACTGTTTGAAGGGCGCTGTGAGGAACTCCCTCCCTACACTTCTCGTTCGTCCATAGCACTGTATGAGGGGGCGTTCCTCACAGCTCAGCATCATCGCTGGGCAGTAAGGAACGCCCCCTCTGACAGTACAGGGCTATAGACCAGTACAGAGACGGGGCGTTCCTTACAGCCCAGTGATGACGCTCAGCTGTGAGGAACGCCCCCTCATACAGCGCTATGAACGAACAGAAGTGTCAGGGAGGGAGTTCCTCTGACAGTACCCGGCTATAGACGAGAACAGATAGAGGGGGGCGTTCCCTACAGCCCAGCAATGACGCTCAAGCTGTGAGGAACGCCCCCTCAGTACAGCGCTATGGACGAACAAGAAGTGTCAGGGAGGGAGTTCCTCTGACAGTACAGCACTATAGACGAGAACAGAGAGAGGGGGCGTTCCTCACAGCCCAGCGATGACGCTCAAGCTGTGAGGAACGCCCCCTCAGTACAAATCTCTGAACAAAGAGAAGTGTCAGGGAGGGAGTTCCTCGCAGCGCCCTTCTAACAGTAAAACATGTAACTTACACCGCCGATATCTCCAGCCCTGGGGCACATACCGGGAAAGCCGGCCGTACGCTGAATTCAGTGCGCTGTCGTCTTTCTAGCGGTATGTAAAACCGCATGTGCCTGAGGACACGAAAGGTCCTCTAACACTGCTAGTTTTTTTGTTTGTTTGTTTGTTTCTCCTTTCTGAGCATGCGCAGGGAAAGTAAACGGACATAAAATAATGGACAGTAACTGATGGCTATCAGTTACTGTCCGTTATAAGTCCGTTACCCATAGACCTCAATGCTAAAAAAATAACGGACATTTGCTGTCCATCAAGAATCCGTTTTTTTCAAACGGACAAAAAGTCCTGCATGTAGGATTTTTTGTCCGTGAAAAAATAACGAACTTCTGATGGATTTGGTGTAAACGGACACAAACGGACACTAACGGACCCTAACAGACACAATATAAAAACCCATTGAAATGAATGGAAATTTTAACGGATTTCTGACAGTTCAACTAGTGTCCGTTGCTAAAATCTTGTAACGGACAATAGCAACGGACACTACTGACAGACACCAACGGTAGTGTGAACGCTCCCTTACAGAAAATGTCCAGTGTAAAGGCATGAAATGATAAAAGTCAACACACCCAATTGTAAGTCTATGAGATCTGTTGGGTAAAGGCGGTGTCTGTCATGAGATGAAGCCGACACTTTGTTGTGTTTTGCATTTATAACTGAAGCCACAATGCAGATTTTTTTTTTTTTGCATCAAAGGTTTGTTAAAAAGTGTATTGAGATTACAATGAATGTTTTATGCGTATGATTACTATATTGGTTTATACATCCATCCAGTGCTTACAGTACCGCACACGTAAGGCTAGGTTCACACTTCTGACAGAATGACAGATATAGACAGTGCACCCTCCATCAGCAGCCACCACCATGTGAAAAACGAGGAAGAAATTTCCCTCTGTTTTGTTTGTTATCATTTTATGTTTAATCAAATTTATTAAAGTTTTATAATAAGAACAGAAAAAAGAAAAGGGAAAGGGGGTACAATGCTATGACATCAATATCAGTTAAAACAATAACAGGGGGGGCACGCAGGCCACCTTATTTATGGATAAGGCACAGTAATGAAAGTTTGGGTAAAAAGGCCAACGAAGCCCGCCACAACAGGATCAGAAATAAATGACACAATGACAACTAAAATGACTATAACTTTAGGTGGGTGATAGCTAAAAAAAAAAAACTAAAAGGTCAACTGTAAAAAGCTTCCACAGGGCCACCCACCTAACAGTAAATTAGAACAAACATCAATAGGAAGGGGGCCAAAAGGGAAACACAGGTGTACAAAACATATGAGGCCTAGGACACGACAAGGGCAGGGGAGGGACACAGGAGGGAGGAGGTAGGAGATGGAACGGAAGGGGAAATTTAGAAATGGAGAGCAGCCAGACACTGCACCAACAGAAAAACAGAACAACCCCAAGTCAAGAAAAAAAAATAGAGAAACTCAGAGGACTCCTGAAACACCACCCACGGCCGCCAGAGAGACTCAAATTTGGAGGGGTCGGGCGAGTCCTCAGCCACCAGGGCCTCCATTCTCCTGATAAGGAGAAGCTCCTGAAGGAACTCCACCAGGGTAGGCACAGCAGTGCTACGCCAATGCCTGGGGATAACTGTTCTGGCGGCGGTGAGGAAGTGTCGCAAAAGGTCCCTTTTAACGGCAGAGACCCTCCCCGGTATAATAGAGAGAAGTGCGAGCTGGGGTGAAGGCGTGACAGATCTGCCACTCACTTTGGCATAAAGCTCAAAGACGGCATCCCAAAAGGGTTTAAGGGCCGCGCATTCCCACCAGATATGGTATAAGGTACCTTTTTCGAAACCACAGCGCCAACACTGGTCCGAGACGCCAGGGTAGATCTTATGTAAGAGGTCAGGACAGCGGTACCCGCGGGTCAGTATTTTGTAATTCTTTTCCTGCGCACTACAGGACAGCGGGAGTTTGTGTGTGTACAGGTAGGATTTATCCCAGTCGGCAGTAGAGAGGCGAGTACCGAGGTCAGACTCCCAAGGGCCAATATAGGAGGGAGGCCCAGGTGTAGTGTCTTGGAGGAGAATGCTGTAAAGAACAGAGAGGGTGCGCGGAGTGGTGTCAGTCTGGGAAAGGGCAAGCTCCAGGTTAGTTAAAGCGGAAGAGAGTGTGGGAAGCAGGGAGAACCTGCGGATGAAGGTAGTGAGCTGGCCATGTTCCAACCAGGACAAACGGAGATTGGGATGAGAGGCTTGCAATTGTAACAGAGAAGGAAGAGAAGTGCTATCCATGACCTGATGCAAACGAACATCATCCCTAGCCAACCAGCAAAGAAATCTGTCAGCAGAGCAACCCGGTGGGAACATGGGATTTCGGAACAGAGGGCTGAGAGGACCCGGGACCCTGGCTATGCGACCACCCGTGCTTATGGAATCCCAGGTCTTGAGGAAATGAGAGGATAAAATGGAGTGTCTGATAATACTGGGGCGAAAGTGAGATGGAACCCAGGGCAAGGAGGGTAGATGAGCTGACAGCAAGTCGGCCTCTATAGAGACCCACTGCTTGTCCGCCCCGCGATAGCGCCAGTCAAAAAGGCGCAACAGTACTGTCGCGCGATAGTATATTCTAGGGTCGGGCAGGCCCGCACCACCGCGATGTCTACGGCGTGTCAATGTCCGGAAGCGTAACCTGCTTCGTGACGCTCCCCACACAAATCTCCCAAACGAAGTCTGGGCGCGAACAAAAAAAGGAGCGTGGTATTGGAATGGGCAGAGCTTGAAACACATATAATAACCGGGGCATGACATCCATTTTTAGCGCGTTGATGCGACCAAACCATGAGAGCATGAGGGAACCATATTTCCACAGATCTGTCGAAAGGGATTCAAGGCACGGTAAGTAATTAAGGCAGTAGAGAAGGGAGAGGTCTGAAGGGATGTGAATCCCGAGATATTTAATGGAAGTGCGGTGCCATTTGAAGGGGAATTCGTTCGCAAGGAGGGCTGCTTCTGCTGGGGGCAAGGTGATATTGAGGGCCTCACTCTTAGAGAGATTTACCTTGAAATTACTCAGGTGGCCAAAGCGACGGAACTCACGCAGGATGGCCGGAAAGGAAACGCGCGGCTGAGAGATGTATAAGAGGAGGTCGTCGGCGTATAAAGCCGTTTTGACCTGGCGGTTGCCCAGCTGCACGCCATGGACACTAGGACAGTTCCGTAAGGCAGTCGCTAGATGTTCCATGACCAGTGCATATAGAAGAGGAGACAGGGGACAACCCTGTTGCGTGCCATTCCGGACCGGAAAGGAGTTGGAGAGGAGCCCGTTAACCCGCACCCGTGCCGACGCGTCGCCATAGAGAGAAAGCACCTTACTCAGGTACCCTGAGCCAACTCCAATTTGCTGGAGTGTGGCCCGCAGGAAGCCCCAATGTACACGGTCGAACGCTTTTACAGCGTCCACCGAGAGCAAGCACATGGTGGTATCAGTAACGCGGGCCGCGGAGATCGCCAAGAGCGTCTTGCAAATATTGTCCCTGGCCTCGCGGCCTGAGATAAAGCCGACCTGGTCAGTGTGAACCAGGCCCAGCATCAAAGGGGACAGTCGGTTAGCCAGCAATTTGGCAAATAGCTTAATGTCAATGTTGAGCAGGGAAATCGGGCGATAGCTGGCGCAACTGGACGGATCTTTCCCAGGTTTGGGGAGGACTGTGATAAGGGCTGATAGGGATTGGGAGGAAAACGGAGTGGTGTCATCAATACTATTAAAGACACGGGCCATTATTGGAGAGAGGAGGTCTCGGAAGGACTTATAAAATCTGGGGGTAAACCCATCAGGGCCCGGGGATTTGCCTGAGGGGGAAGATTTAATGACAAGGGAGACCTCCTCTTCGGAAAAATGGTCCTCGAGAAGCACTGAATCCGAGGGAGCGTTGGTGGGGAGAGAGGTCTCGTCGATGTATTCCCTGATTTTCTCATAAAGAGAGTCCGGGGGAAGATCAGCATATTGTCCCTGAATATTATAGAGGTCGTGGTAAAAGGAGCGGAATGCCTCTGCTATGTCTGCTGGGTTATGGACCGATCTCCCAGTGCCTTTATTGATCCGAGGAATGTACGTGGAGGTGTTGCGAGGATGTAGGCGACGCGCGAGGAGACGACTGCACTTATCTGCAAACTCATAGTAATGTCTCCGAACACGGTCATGGAAAAGCATGGACACCTCGTCCAGGTGGGCTCGGAGCTCCTCTCTAGCATTGAGGAGCTCCGTGAAGTCTGCCTGAGAGCAAGACCGTTTATGCAGCACTTCAAGGGAATGGATCTTGGCTAGCTGCGCAGAGACCCAGGCCGCCCGCTCCTTTTTAAGGCGCGCACCATGTTTAATAAAGACTCCCTGGACCATGCATTTTAACGCTTCCCATTGAAGAGGGGGGTGATGTAGAGTCCCGGGCATGATCAAGGCCAAAGTTCCTGATCGCAGCGCCGACGTCCTTCCGGCATGTGGTATCTTTTAAAAGGCTATAGTTTAGACGCCAGGTAAAAGGACGGCGTGCGAGTCCTGGAATCTCCAGTGACAAAAATATGGGCGAGTGGTCCGACCAAAGGGTGGAACCAATCTGCCCTGTGGGGGCCCAAGAGAGGGCATGATGGCTGATCAAGAAAAAGTCAATGCGGCTATAGGAGTTGTGCGCAGGGGAGTGATACGTATAGTCTCGCTCATTAGGATGCAGGATGTCGACCAACTGGGAGTTATGGAGGGCAGTCTTAAGGCTACGCAGATGAGACTGAGAATGGGGGGGGGCAGGATGGGGTAGAGTCAATCAAAGGATCCAATACAAAGTTAAAGTCACCCCTGAGAATCATGACCCCCTCGCCAAAATCAGAAAGTTTGGCGACCAGGTCCCTACAATACCGCAATTGTCCCTGATTAGGGAGGTAGCAACCCGCTATGGTGAGAACCGTACCCGCGATGCGCAATTTAAGAAAAATAAATCTGCCCTCAGGGTCAATCAAGGTGTCCATTACCTCATGATGCAGAGACCTATGCAAAGCAATAGATACTCCCTTGGACTTGGCGGCCGGGTTGGCGCTGTGGAACCAAACGGGGAAATGGCGGTTGCGGATATCCGGTATGTGGCCTTCCTTGAAGTGCGTCTCCTGTAGAATAAGGATATGAGAATGCTTTTTATGAAGTTGGTACAAAATCTGGCTGCGTTTTTGTGGAATGTTAAGTCCTCATACATTCAGTGTGCAAATATTCATTGTAGACATAGCTAAACAGGGAGGGGGAGGGAAGACACACTTAGGTAAGGGAAAATCTAACGCAATTTATCACTAATTAACACAGCGTTTGTTATCATTTTAAACAGAAGATTACATTATTGTGCAGCTAAAATGATACAGTATGTCACCTGTATTCTATGTTTTGTCATGATTTCCAGGGATTCCAAATTTATATAGTTTTGTTTACATTTCTACCCCTTAAGAAAAATTCTAAACTTTGCAAAATAATATTTTTCCTAAATTGTCATATTCTGACACCCGTAACTTTTTATATTTCCGTGTACAGGGATGCATAGGGTGTTTTTGTTTTTTGCGGGGCCAGGTGTACTTTTTAGTTATACAATTTTGGGGAATGTCTATTGCTTTGATCACTTTTTATTCTTATTTCTAGCAGAAGCGAAACTGCGAAAAAAACGGCAGTTCAGCACTTTTGATTTTTTTTTCCTGCTATACAGTTCCCTGTATGGGAAAAATATTTTTATATGTCTGTAGAACTGGTGCTTTTGGACACAGGAATTCCTAATGTGTTTGTGTGTTCATAGTAATTTCTTACTTTTATATTTATTCTAGGGGAAGGGGGGCGATTTGAATTTTTAATTCTTTAAAAAAAAAATTTATTTTTAATTATTTAATACTGTATTTATTAGACCCCCCTAGGGGTCTTGAACCCCAGGTGGTCTGATCACTGATACAATGCTAATGCATTGCAAAATATCGGCATTTGTATGACAGGCTGCATAAAGCATAACCGCAACCGTTTTGGAAATCATAGCATGTTCGCTGTACGTATTTTTCCGCAATGTATGGATGGGATTCTCTAGAATCCCATCCACTTTGCAGGGACTGTAAAACGCCACGTGGGGCTCCGTCCCTATTGTGTATTTAGCCCTAGATGCAGTGCAATTTCTGCTATCTTTGATGCCATCCACTACACAAGTTACAAGGAGATAACCCATTGATAAGTTAGTTTGAAGAGAGTTAAGCATTATTTGGCAATTTTGCTACTTTGGTGTGTCTTGTATTGGTCACTTCATAATGAATCTAAGATGTTCCCTTATATACGGTGTCTTCCTCCGCTACTGTACATCGCTCTTCCTCACATCACATGGTCATAAGATATCATAATATATACATACATACATATATATACATATGTTTGTTTGTTTCTTCGTCTGTCCAGCATAATGTATACAGTATATGCCTTTGTCTGAGCAAGATGCTCTTTTCACTTGGAACCAATCTTATTGTATACTTAAGATCTCTTTGTTCTACTAAGTTGCTTTGTGAATACATTATATACTACAGCAATTCTGATTGGAGGCGATGTCTTACAGGAATCATTTCCCATTGGATAAAACCTAATTCGAATTGTAAGGCCTGATACTATAAAATAAACAGATTACTGTGAGGTTTTATTAAGAACATGTCACACACATGCTATGTCTCCTATGTGTCTGTTCTTATTTTCCTTACCCCCAAAGGGTATTTAAGAATTTAAAGCTAACAGGCAATAAGGCGATACCCCGGTTTGGAATCATAGTCTATATCTGCTCCACTAACTTCCTTAGGACTGCCAGGGATAGGTAAAGTAAAGTGCTCAGCTATCTTGGAGGTCCCACTGAAATGAATGGAGTAGCCTGTTTGTCCGCTGCTCCATGCAGATTGGAGAGCAAAACACCCCCATTCTCTTGATTGGAGACCTAGTGGGATTCCAGTGATTGGACCTCTACAATCTGCAACATATCCCCCTCTCTTATGGAAAGAGATATGCGAACTGCTTCTCAGCAAAGAGGAATCAACCATTCTTTTTATGTTTCAGTTTGCATGAACCTACTGAAATGGCGTCTACCATGTAAAAGCATGGATAATGTAGAGAAGAAAGATCACATGACCTCAGGGGTCATGCAGACATCCCCATAATGCCTCGCAAGCAGAACTCGTGAAAGGAACAGCCAGTCATGGAGGACTATAGGTCTGAGGTTATTGATAGGCAGTATAAAAAGCTCAGGATGATGGAGAAGGTGCCCATTTTGTAGGGATAGTTTAGACAAATAGGAGCATCTCAATAAATTGATAGTACTGGAGTTAGGCTACGTTCACACAACAGTGATTAATGGCTGTGTGACGCCGTTTTTTACGCAGCAGCTTTATAATCAATGGCAGTGAATGGGGGCTATTCACATGACTGTTAGTTTGAAGGTCCATTGCCACGGACTGTCAAACTATACGTGATGTCCTATGTTTGTCAATTTTCATGGATCCCTCCATACACTCAAATGTATGATGGATCCATTAAAATGGGTGCCCCTAGACTGTGAGACGGTGGTGAAAAAAGCCAATTTTGCACCTTTTCCTTGTGAATCTAGCCTTACTCTGTATATCTTTCACACTTTTAGACCATCCATCTATATTCTGCTTAAAGGGGAAAACCATTGTAAATAATAGACTTGGTTTTTCAGTTCTTCACCATTTTCAACATCTTGGTTTGCCGTCAGTGAATGTGAGCGCTATTTACAGTCAGAGAGAGGCAGAAATCCTGTATATATAGTGTAGCTAGTCCTAGGAGACAGTTATATCCAGTCAATACAAAGCTCTGTGAGCTCAACACATCAGCAGCTACAGATATAGCAGTCTTTAACCACCACCTCATGGTTAGATGTTTCCTGTTTTAAGTCTATATGTCTAGATATCATCCTTCTCATGGAACATCTTATGTTTGATGTCTAGTAGTCATGAGCTGATGTTATTTAAAGGGGTTGTACCATTACAGACACTTATCCCTATTCCCCTATCCACAGGGTAGTGGATAAGTGTGAGATTGCTCACGGTATGTCCACTGAGACCGCACACAATCCGGAGAACATGGGCCTAAAAGTTCTCTTAAAGTCGCCATTGAGTAAAGTACCAGTGTGCTTACAGGACCGCAATCTCTAGCAACCCTATAGAAGTGAATAGATTGCTGTTCATACAAATGCACTGGCCCTATATTAACTGGGAGACTTCAGAGAGATTTTGGGGATCTGTTTGCCCAATCACTGGGGAGCTTATATATCATCATTAGAGATTAATATAGGGACCCCATGAGCACTGGATGAACCAATAATTGAGTAATATAGACTAAACATGGTTTACCAGGGAGAGTTAAATTACATTTGTGATGAAAGAAGTCCACTTGTGTAAGTATCATTACTGAATTATATTGTTTGTGTATCTATCAGTTATATTGGTATGTGTGTATACAAGTAATGTCAGGAGGGGGGTCAGACTATTAACTTCCTGCAGTACAAAACCAGATGTGCAGCTAAGCAGGTTTAATGCTTTATGACTAGTTATCTTTAACCAACCCAGTCTGGCATACAAGAGGGGAAATTGTGACCAGACGGTGACCTCATGGCCATCTGTGGGATACCCATCTTTGCAAGGAGTGGATGAATGAGTTACATTCCAAATCTCCAAGATGTGGAAAGGAAGAAGAGGGGGACATCCTGGCAGGGGGTGTGGACAAGCACAAGCCAGGAGCTTCACATAACTGTAAATTGTTCACACTGTAGAAGCCGGCGAACAAGCTGAGTGTTGGTCATACTTTTCCTCCAAGTTTCCTGGAAACAAAAGGACTCTAAGTATTAGGTTGATTTGTCTTTTCTCCTTTTATTTTTAAAACTGTTATGCCTTTTTGTATATTTTCTATATATTTAGCACTGAACCCTTTGGTTATTAAATTGTTAAATTTAAGTATCCTTTGGGTGTGTTCTATGGACCCATTACCTTTTGAAATGTGTTTGCTTCTGATACTTATTTGTGAGGTTTCTGCTGAGTTTTGAAAGTTAGTGGTGGTGGTGGTGTGTATTTGGGTATGTGGACTGTTTTGGGGTGCAATTTATACTCATTTTGCAGCCTGGGTGAAGGGTGAATGCAAGTTTGAGTGCGTGGAGTGAATTGACCCTTGACAGCTACATTCAGTCACATGCTAGGACATGACAATTTCCTTTCTCTGGATTCTATTGCGGACAATCCACGGGTTTCCTTGTTTTTTCAACCTCAGATCAAGTGATCAGAACAAGCACCCAGTCCCCGAGTCACTCTAAATTTATTGCCCAAAGGGAGGTCAGCTAGCCAAGGGTCAGTAACAGTCGAGCAATGCAGTACAGAAACAAAATCCAAGAGAATAGTCAAAGACAAAGCCAGAGGTCAGGAATAGGAATACAGGGAATAGCAGAAAAGGAGCTAGCAGGGACAAGTCACAAGACAGAATCAATAGCCAGCAACCATGTGAGGGCTGACGACCTGTTTATAGAAAGTCAGGACCTGCCCCCAGACTGGATTGGTAGACAGGCTGTCAATCACACAGTCAAGGCTGAGATTAACTATTAGTGGAGCAAAGTGAAACAAAAGGTGCAGGAGACGGGTGTGGCTGAAATTCAATTACATAGTCTAGGACAGTGTTCAGACTGAGCAACAAGAATCTTAACCAAGGAATCAAACTGAACACACCTCCTGCGCTGCAGCGTGTGAGTGCAGGGTGGCGCAGAAACCCGAACAGGCAGAGACGTTACAATGATGCTCAGCATGCCCATGTTACCACTGAAGCCCAATTCCAGGCCTCAGCGGTGACCCCTGGGCTCATGACCTTATGAAAGAGTGCCATACGTCACTAGGAGGAAGACACAAAGCGCCCAGCTCTAGTCAGAGGCAGAATCAGGAGACAAACTAATAGCTAACAACAAGCCAAGAGTTTGAATAAAGCACTCCAGTACTCATGATCAGGGTTCAAAGCCTAGCTAGAGAACTAAAGTAGCAGGCACCTGGTTCAGGAGGAAGAGGGTTTATATATGACTCCGCAACTGATAATTGGACAAGCCCAGGGAATGTCTGAAACTGCAGGAGCTTCTCAGGTGGACATGGATGCAGTGCTAGGTGACAATGCACACTTGGCTATTATAATGGGCTGTGTCAGACTCAGCTCTGCAAGAAAATTCTTTCTCTGACGGCAATGAAGTATCTATAACGTGATAAAAGAAATTTCAGGTTTTAGATAAATATTGCATCATTTTTATAGGATAAGTTCTAAAACTTTAGAACAGTCTCTTTATTTTAGTTGATCTCTATTTTCAACGTCTTGGTTTGCTGTCAGTGAATGTGAATACTACTTACATTCAGAGGTAGTATATAGACTGTATATACCTTGTAACTAGTCCTGCTCACAGTTGAGAAGTGGAGATAATTGTATCCAGTGTATACAATGCTCTGTGAGCTCAACACATCATAATCAGCTGCTGTATACTTATAGTACCTAATACCAATAATATCTATCTATCTATCTCTCATATCTATTTATCCGGGTGCCAGACCTCCACCAATCAGAAATTGATGACCCTAAGGACCCTAGGACTTGTGTACTGCAGTCTGTATGGTGGGGAGCAGTGGCTTGGCACTTTGCCTTGAAGGGGAATAATGTATTTCCTGTTGACAGAAGTTTCCACTAACATTTAGAATCTTATGTCACGGCCGAGTTTCTTTATATTGGGAAAATATCTGGGAAAGATATTCAGAAAGCAAAGCTCCTGAAAAGTGAAAAGAAGAAGCAGGTCCTCAAGATCCAGAGGTAAGTGACAGATGTCTATACAATGTATTATCTGGGGAATGAGCAGTGACTGGGGGTGAGTAAGAAGACCCAGAGATCTTCTGTCCTGTACAAGTTACTATCCTGCTATATCATGTACAGTTATTACAGCGTTACTGAGATCACACAGAATGTTATTGTCACTATGGTCATAGGTTATGCCGAGTGTCAGCTCTGCTGTAATGATCATTTATCTGACAGCCCTGACCTATCTATAGTCTGCTTAAAGGGGAAAACCATTGTAAATAAAGTGTCATTTCTGTGTAATGTATGTAGTGACTGTGGTCTGCAGTGGCCGGCGTACTACTTCTCCTGCTACTTATATGCCTCAGCCTGGCCATAGGGCGTATGATCCCTCCCTATCAGTAACTTGAGAGTTTAACATGTACACCTGTGTACCCTTCAGCCAATCCCTGAATTCTCTGGTCTATTTACTGTATATATGCCAGTGCCTGAGCAATGTAGGTTCATGTATTGCCAGTTCCTTCCAGGGTTTCAGGATCGTGTTCCTGTTTGATTGTCCTTGTATTGACCTTGGTCTGTTTCCCGACTCTGCTACTGATTCTGTTCCTGACCTAATGATCCTCTATGTATGAGCGTTTGGCTTCGTATGACTCTGCATCTCGGCTGCCTGACCCTGACCATTGGTATGGACTCAACCACTTTTTTTTCCTGTCCCTCTGGTGCTTTGCACTGATATTTGTCTGGCCAGCTACCACCTACACCGAGAGGCAGAAACCTGGTAGTCAAAGACTAGACCCTCATAGATGGCTTTCCATTACAATGAAAATAATATAATAATATAATATAATAATACATTTTATTTATATAGCGCCAACATATTCTGCAGCTCTGTACAATTTGTAGGGTTCAAGTACAGACAAAAAAGATACATTACAAAGAAATAGTCAATTCACACTATTGGACTAAGGAGCCCTGCTCACAAGAGCTTACAATCTATGAGATAGAAGGGGTGACTTCTACATCTCTCTATTAGACACACAGAAATGGCCAACATTGCCAAACAATGTGAACAAGTAATGGAGGTTCACATTGCCATGGCTACAATAAAACCACAGAACACAACACAAAAAAAATATTGTGTAGGGAACTGCCATTTCTTCTAGTATATAATGTGTCTAGCTTCTCTGCCCCTGCAGTTTGGCTTCAGAGACCCCAGGCATTCAGTGCAGGGTTTGTTTATAAATACAGTGAGTCAGACACATGTGAGGCAGAGCTGCTGGGGGGAGAGATGTGAGCAGAGCTGCTGAGACAGACATGTTATGTCTGGGGGAGTCTAAGGCAGGTGGTAGGTGTAATTCTAAGGAGTAGATAAGTAGATCTTTAAGAATCTATATCCTTGAGATCAGCTAGTGAAGCTGTTCTACCTTTTTTCAGAGCCACTTGTTCCACCTTACTTCACAACTTCACAGTATATAGTTAGGTATGTGTTACCCCCTATATATTCACAGGACCTAGCTAGTAACTGTAGTTAGGGATCCATATACTATATATATATATAGTTCAGGGCAGTGATAGGTTAGGCTTCCGAAGGCCAACTAGCTAGTTAGAGGCCCGGTGGCACTAGTAGTTTAGCTGGCAGGTGAAGGACTCAGTGTTAGGGTAGTCAGGCCTGCATCTACTGCCGTCACCGTCGCCCTGTTTGCTGCCTGTGAAGAATCTCACCATCATCATCATCATCTCCTGATCGGCTGTCTGTCATCTCCTGGAAGAATCCGAGGATCCACAGTCATCCACAGGGGCCCCTGCATCTCTTCTGTTGCCTGGAGGTATTGTGCACTGGACTCTTGCTATATATCTATATATATATACCCGGGTATATAACCTAAGACTGTTGAGGACTTGCTGGTTGTTGTAGTACTGCTGTGTTCTGAGTATATTGTATGTATGTATTATTACCCTTTTGATTCTTATAAAGCTACTGTTATAACCTTATGTGGTATCTGTATGTATTCTTCAGACTGTGAGATTAGTACAGTGATCCTTGTTAAGGCTACTAACTGTACTTCATGGGTAAGTCCCAGGAAGAGATCCCCCCTGTAATACAGAGGCTCTATCCTGGGTGGGGGCCCTGATATATTTCATATATGTTCCCACTCTTCCCTTCAGCGAAGGCTTCAGGTCCCATTATACACACAGGTCAGCGCCAGAGTATGCTGCGGGAGGGATAATACTCATACCCCCCAAATAGGGCTACAATTGCAAAAGCACTCTACTAGCACTAAGAGCATTACTTCTAATTTCTACAGTGCATAAAAATACATATAAATTAGGTTATTGGTCCTCTTTTTGATCAAACTGTATACACCCTTCTTCCAACATCATGGTACATCATGGTACACCGGGGCATATGACATCAACCAAGAGGTTGGAAGAGGCCAGAAGAGGACCCCAAAGAAGCACTGGATGCCACAAGGATGCTCAGAAGAGATGAGGGAAGGAAGATATAATTTTTTATTATTTTTTACACTTCCCCTGGGCCTCATCCTATTATAGTCTGGTGTCTGAAAAGACTCCAGAGTATAATAATTTCATTCCCAGTTCATGACTATCCAAACTCAAACTATCCAAACAAAAAAGAAATTAATCTTCAGAGGTTCGTTTATCTCTATCAGAGAGCTCAGCCCATCAGCAGTGGCTACATACAGATGTAGCAGTCTTTAACCACTACCTTATGGTTAGATACATATGGAGTAGAGATGGGTGAACCTCTGAAGATTTGTTTCTTTTCGGGTTAGGGAGGTTCAGTCCAAAAGATTTGTTTTGGGTCAAATAAGTTCTGTCGACCGCAGAAAAAAACGTTATAAAAAGAAAACAAAAAAGCGTTATGTTCCCAAAATTGGAATCAATAAAAATATCAGGTCTTCCCTCGAAAAAGTAGGCCCTCACACAATTCTGTTAACAAAAAATAATTTTTGTTATAGGTTGTGCAAAGTGGCAATGGGAGAAAAATATGTTATTACAAGAAGGGATTTTTACCTTGTAAAATTAGTTAAAAAAAAATACAAATTTGATATCAACTTAATCGTATCAACTGAGCGAATAAAGTTATTAGTTTATTTAACCTGCATGGTAAATGGTGCAAAATTTATTCCCTAAAAAGGCAATTGCAAAACTGCTACAAAACTTCCTTCGCTTAAAGAGTTAATAAAAGTTAATCAATGAGATATATCTACACCCAAAATAGTGATATTAATACTACCACTTGTCCTGCAAAAAAAAAAAAAAACATTTCTTCATACAGTTACATTGACTGAAAAATACAAAGCCCTGTAGTTTTATTTTTTTTTATGTCACAACCAAAATATGCAAAAAATGGATTAGTTCATCAAGGTCTAAAAGAGGTCGGTCACTAAAGGTTTAAAACATAGCGTATGACACTGTCAGGACTCCTAGGACTATATATCTATAATACATAGTGTATGACACTGTCAGGGCGCCTGGGACTATATATCTATAATACATAGTGTATGACACTGTCAGGGCTCCTAGGACTATATATCTATAATACATAGTGTATGACACTGTCAGGACTCCTAGGACTATATATCTATAAAGATAGTGTATGACACGGTCAGGACTCCTAGGACTATATAGCTATAAAACATAGTGTATGACACTGTCAGGACTCCTAGGACTATATATCTATAAAACATAGTGTATGACACTGTCAGGGCTCCTAGGACTATATATCTATAAAACATAGTGTATGACACTGTCAGGGCTCCTAGGACTATATATCTATAAAACATAGTGAATGACACTGTCAGGACTCCTAGGACTATATACAGTATCTATAAAATAAAGTATATGAAACTCTCAGGAGTCTTGTCTGTGTGACACTTATTCAGAGTAGGGCTTGCCACCCAGTTGCTCGTTGTCATCTAGGACAATTTGTGGCAAGCAGGTAGGGACAGGGGCTGGGGTGAGTTTAGGGCTCACTGTCTTTGTCATTACCTGCTACCCTTGTTTCTGCAGCAGAACTGAGGAATTTCTCAACTAGCAATTCCCTTACAAAATAGCCAGCTCAAAATAACCTTCTGCCATTTCTTCCCTCCGGATCAGCATGAATCCTATTCAGGGCCTTGCAGCCAAATTGGAGGTTTAGGAAGGTCTGGTAGCTGAGCTAGCTAAACAGGTTCAGACCCTTACTGATGGCTGTTGCAGCATCCCCTCCTGTTTCTTCCCTTCCCAGGGTTAAGATGTTACTCCAGGATCGTTTCTTGGGGGACCAAGAAAAATTTGAGACTTTCCAGGAGTCTTGTCGCCTGTTTTTCCGGATTAACCCGCATGCATCCCAGGCCCAAAAGGTGGGAGTAGTTATATCCCTCCTACAGGGGGATCCACAAGCTTTGGCCCTTAAACTCCCTCCTGGGACTGAGGAGTGGTCTGACTTAGAAAAATTTTTTGAGTCCCTGGGCTCTATCTATGCTAAGCCAGACTACATTCGGCTTGCGGAATCGCATCTCCTCACCATGCGACAGGGCAAACGCTCTGCTGAGGAGTACTGCTCAGAATTTCGCAAGTGCAGTGTAACTGCAGGTTGGTGTGAGTCGGCTCTAAAGGCTCGCTTTAAACAAGGCCTGTGTGACCGTGTTAAGGAGGTCTGGGTTGGTCACCCAGATCCCCCTACTCTTGAGCAGACCATGACTTTTGCCATCTGTATTGACCGTAGGATCCGGGAAAATATTAAAGAGAGAGTAGGGTCTGTTTTCTGTCTCTCCCTCTCTCTCTTTCCTGAAAAACCTACTTTTTCTTCCACCACTCCTGGTGAGGAACCCAAGCAAGTGGGAGCTATGGACGCCAAGACTCGACGAGAACATCGTCTCTGGAATAACCTCTGCTTGTACTGTGGTACTTCAGGTCATATCATCCGATCAGACCCTGCACACAAGCGGAAAAACTTCAGTGATTGAGTGGTAGTCGGAAGAACTACTTAGGCAACCAGGTATTTGCCGGAAATAACAATAGGATGATGTTATCTGTGTCTCTGTCCTCTAGGGACAGATCTTTTTCTGGCCAGGCCCTAGTTGACTCTGGGTCTGCGGCAAACTGTCAAATTTTCATTTGTCTCAGCTTTAGGCATTGAGCTTTTGCCACTCGACACCCCTCTGTCAGTTACTGGGGCGGATTTTACCCCACTGGCCAGGGGTAAGGTCCGATTCAAGACCCCCTTAATCACCTTACAAGTGAGCTCTGCACATTCGGAAGTCATGAGCTTTTTTGTTATGGAGCATCTGTCTTCCGATATTATTTTGGGGCTCCCCTAGTTGAACCTCCATAATCCTATTTTTGATTGGGGTAAAAGGGAGTTATTAAAATGGGGAGATCAATGCTCTTCCCACCGTGTTGATTTGCACACCTTAGATTGTGTCAGTGAGGAGACGGTCTCGGCTGCTAAAGGTTGGGAACACCCCTCTATTTTTAACCTAAAAGTATTGCAAACGCCAGCAAATAAAAAATGTTTGCCTGGTTCACCAGCGCCTGTTGATGATCAGGGAGAGGCAGAGAAAATACTAGGTCCTTCTAAAACTGGTTTGTCTGGTGAGAGTCTGGTGGCCCTCATAAAAGGGGGGTACTGTAACGTCTCTGCCTGTTCAGGTCTCTGCTCCACCCTCCGCTCGCACGCTGCGGTGCAGGATGCATGTTCAGTTTGATTCCTTGCTTAAGGTTCTGGTTGCTCAGTCTGAACACTGTCCTAGTACTACCACTATGTAATTAAATTTCAGCCACACCCGTCTCTTGCACCTTGCTTCTTTCTGCTCCTCAAATAGTTAATCTTAGCCTTGCCTGTGTGACCGACAGCCTGTTTGCCAATCAAGTCTGGGGCTGGTCCTGGACTTCCTATATACAGGTCATCAGCTCACACATGGTCGCTGGCTATTGTTATTCTGTCCTGAGTCTTTGTCCCTTCTAGCTCCACTTTCTCTTATTATTGTATTCTGACTTCTGAACTTTGGCCTTTCTCAACTACTCTTTTGGATTACGTTTTGGTACTGCTTTGTCTCTCTGGCTTTGACCCTTAGCTTGCTGACTTCACTTCTGTGTTGTTTTGTCTTGTCTTGTTCTGTGTGTCACTTATTCAAAGAAGGGATTGTCGCCAAGTTGCTCGTTGACATCTAGGACAATTTGTGCCAAGCAGGTAGGGACAGAGGCTGGGGTGAGTTGAGGGCTCACTGTCTCTGTCATTCCTTGATACCCTTGTTTCTGCAGCAGCACTGGGGAATTGCTCAACTAGCAATTCTCTTACACATAGTGTATGACACTTTCAGGATTCCTAGGTCTATATATCTATAAAACATAGTGTATGACACTGTCAGGACTCCTAGGACTATATATCTATAAATCATAGTGTATAACACTGTCAGGACTCCTAGGACTATATATCTATAAAAGATAGTGTATGGCACTGTCAGGGCGCCTAGGACTATATATCTATAAAACATAATGTATGACACTGTCAGGACTCCTAGGACTATATATCTATAAAACATAGCGGCAATGTCAGGGCCCCAGGATAACAAAACAAGTGTAGACACTGTCAGGGCTCCTAGGACTATATATCTATAATACATAGCGTATGACATTGTCAGGGCTCCTAGGACTATATATCTATAAAACATAGTGTATGACACTGTCAGGGCTCCTAGGACTATATATCTATAATACGCCGTCAGGGCCTGGCCGGCCAAAACAGTGTATGACACTGTCAGGGCTCCTATGTCTATATATCTATAAAACATAGTGTATGACACTGTCAGGACTCCTAGGACTATATATCTATAAAACATAGTGTATTACACTGTCAGTACTCCTAGAACTATATATCTATAAAACATAGTGTATGATGCTGTCAGGACTCCTAGGACTATATATCTATAATACATAGTGTATGATACTGTCAGGACTCCTAGGACTGTACCAAAATCTATTTTATAAGCTTTTGTTGTTCCAGAGCCATAGAAAATTTCAGCGGTTTTCAATATTTCTCTGAAAGGATGGAAGAGTCTACTTTAGATTACAGTGACTTTGGTGGAGAACATTCTTACCAGAGCAACATAGTCATTTCCTATATGGTGGTTGAGGCAGTGACTTTTCTTCTGGGGATGTCAGGAAATGGTCTGGTCATCTGGTTCGGCATTTTCAGGATGAAGAAGACGGTCAGCCTGGTGTGGTTCCTCAGTTTAGCTGTAGCTGATTTTACCTTTGCACTTTGTCTACCTTTGCACATCACATTTGATGCTCTAGGTCATTTGGAAGTTTCATGTGTAAGTTATATGTATTCATTTACTACTTCAGCAAGCCCATCAGTGCCCTCCAGTTTGCTTTCCTGAGTATAGACCGATGTGTCCGTGTCGCTTTCCCTCAGTGGTGCCAAAAACACCGGACAAGAAGATTGGCTCTCATCGTAGTCCTGATCATTTGGATCTTTTCTTCTGCTTCTACTCTGATATTCTCCATCTACTCATATACCTATAAATATAATTATGCAGTGAGTTGCCATTTTGGGTATCCTGATAGCATGGACTTGCATTTCATTATTAGATTTGTTTTCTTCGGTTTTGTTCCTTTTCTTGTTACTGTCTGCAGTTACATAGGGATCACCTTGTACAGTCTAATAAAACACCTCCCTCTATGTTCTAGGTCTTTTACAGTCACCCTGGCTGTATCCATTATCTTCTTTGTCTGTTACTGCCCTTATAGTGTATTATTTTTTTTTATGTTGAGAATATACGCTATTCATATTTTTCATGCAGAAAATTGTTTTGAAATTTCCTTATACTTACTAGTTATCAGTAGCTGCAATAACCCCGTCATCTACGTCCTCATTGGATGGGAAGTCAAAGAAAATTTTTGCAGCTCCTTCCAGGCTATGTTTGAGAAGGCATTTGCAGAAGATGATGTCTATAGAGGTTTAAATAATAGAGAAGACAGAACAATTTCTCTGAATTTAGAGGGATTGTCCCATTAGGGATAGACCATTTAGGGACAGCCCTATAAGCAGATATATTTTGCATTGTACCGGTAAGGGTGGTGACTGCTGCCATCTTGGCCATGTGCTCCAACTATCTATCAAAGACCATTTGTAATGATTGTGTAGATGTAAGACAGAGAGGTGAGTCTACAGGCTTACTGCCGGGCCCCAGGAGATTGTTTTGTTGTACTAAGTTGCATTACACAGTATATCAAAATGTATCCTTAGAGCCTGACATGTATAGTATAGTAAGCCAGTGACACAATGTCAAATGATTTAATAGATTGCAGATATTTATCCCTTGTTTCTATATATTTGTGCTTCACTGTATCAATTCTAGTATCATGGAAATAAAAAAAATATTCATTTATGATGATGTAAAGATTAGACATATAGATGTGTCCTCATCTGTCCATCTCTGGTTTGGTTAAAGGTTCCAGATTATTCTCAAATCAATTTAACGTAATATCAAGACTTGCTAACAAATGACTTGAAAGGCTTCAACTCCCCCCTTCCCCCTTCAGCTGATACCTGTGTACAAACAGAAGAAAGCAGAGAGAGCATCTTGATTTCTCTGTGTGAAGAATATTGCCTTGCCAAGCCTCTTGGCGTACCTGCGATCACCCTTCTAACCTTCCACTCACCACCCGTGAGCGGACAGAGTTCGTAGGATAGAATGAAACGAGCTGTATAAATTTTATATATTTAATAACCCAAGTGGGTCGGTACTAATTAATAGCAAATACAGAAATATACAATATTAATATGATCAAGCATAAGCATACAAGCAAAAGCGATGATACAGCACATAAAACAAAAATGGGAATAAAGTATAGAATAATACCTCAGCTAAGTCTCTTAGCTGTCTCTCTTTAGGCTCCACACAAAGACAAAACTCACCCCCACCTCAGTGTGAGACCCTCCCCAGCCCCACCCTTCACCCCCCTTTTGGACATCTGGGATATCACACTGACGATGGTATGCACATGAAACCACTGGAGCGAGTCGACCACCAATGTAAACACAGCTATACATTCCTACAGATATGTGACTGATACGAATGAGGAATGATACATGTCCAAGAAAGATACATAAATTGAGGGTCTCATCATCACACCTTCCCTTTTTAGAGCGTGTCAGGAGGAAGGAGGAGCCTCCGTTCCTCTTCCACCCGCACCTCCGCAGCCTCACCCCCGCCGGGACAGACCATCGGTATTGCCATGGACCTGGCCAGGCTTGTGCCAGATGTCATAGTTGTATTGCTGCAGCACCAGGCTCCAACGTAACAACCGTACATTCTGACCTGCAACACGTTTGATCCAGATCAGAAGGTTGTGATCCGTCACCACGGTGAAGTGGCGCCCATACAAGTAAGGCTGCAGATGCTGCAAGGCCCAAACAATTGCTAGGCATTCCTTCTCCACTGTGGTGTACGCCACCTCCCGCGGCACAAGCTTCCGGCTGAGGTACTGCACCGGGTGCTCTTGCCCTGCTGAGTCAAGCTGGCTCAGTACGGCACCGAGTCCGTAGGTGCTGGCGTCTGTCTGTAGCACAAGCGGACGTGACTCATCGTACACCTGAAGTACAGGTGCGTTCGCCAGGGCCGCTTTCAGGTCCTGGAAGGAGCGCTCACAAGCATCCATCCATACAGTTTGCGGAAACTTCTTCTTGGTGAGGTCCGTCAAGGGGGCAGCCAGAGCGCTATAGTTCGGCACGAACTTCCTATAGTACCCTGCTGTACCCAGGAAAGACATCACCTGTGCTTGGTCGGGGGGGTTGGCCAGGACGTGATTACATTCAGCTTTTCAGGTTCTGGTTTCAGGGTTCCCCCACCTACCCGGTGTCCCAGGTATTGGACCTCGCGCATGCCCAGCTGACACTTTTCCGGTTTGATGGTCAAGCCCACACTGTGGATCCGCCCCAGCACCTGCGCCAGGTGCTGTAGGTGTTCCTCCCAAGTGGAGCTGAAGACGGCAATGTCATCCAGGTACGCAGTGGCAAACTCTTCACATCCCATCAGTAGGGAGTTGACCATCCACTGGAAAGTGGCAGGGGCATTCTTCATGCCGAATGGCATGACAGTGGACTCGTACAGTCCGAAAGGGGTGATAAAGGCCGATCGCTCCTGTGCCTGAGGGGACAGGGGGATCTGCCAGTATCCCCGACTCAAGTCCATGATGGACAAGTACTGGGCCTTACCTAACCGGTCAAGCAGGTCGTCGATGCGCGGCATGGGGTACGCGTCGTCGACTGTAACCGCATTAAGTTCCCTGTAGTCTACACAGAACCGGGTGGTCCGGTCCTTTTTGGGCACAAGAACCACAGGTGAAGCCCATGCACTGTGAGAGGGCTGAATCACCCCCAGTTCCAGCATCTCGTCATTCTCCTTGCGCATCTGGACCTGTACCTCCGAGGAGACGCGATATGGCGACCGCCGGATAGGGGCATGATTCCCGGTATCCACATGGTGAATGGCCTGGTCAGTCCTCCCGGGCTTCGCGGAGAACAGACCAGGTAGGGAGTGCAAAACTCCATCCAGCTGGAACAGCTGGGCCTCAGCCAGCAGGGGGTTCACCTGTGCCTTCTTGTTGGACCCATCCTCCTGAAAGTGGGCAAGCAAGTCAACAAGGTCTTCTTCCCCCTCCTCTAGCAGACTGCATACTGGAAAGGCACTAGCTTCCCGGTCATGATGATCCTTCATCATGTTGACATGGAAGACCTTATGCCTGTTCCGGCCTGGATCAACAGTGACCAGGTAGCTGACGCCGTTGACCTGCTGGTGCACGACGTATGGAGCAGTCCATTTCGCCTGAAGCTTGTCCTGGGGCTCAGGGACTAGGACCCATACTTTCTGCCCTTACTGGTATGTTCTCTCACGGGCATTCTGATCATACCAGCGCTTCTGGTCAGCCTGAGCCTGGACCATGTTGTCATGCACCAACTGCGCCATAGCCTGCATTTGGTCACGGAATCGCAGGACATACTCCACGACTGGCACACCTTGGATGGCCGTTTCTCCTTCCCAGGACTCTTTCACAAGAGTTAGGGGCCCACGTACACGTCTCCCGTACAAGAGCTCAAAGGGGGAGAACCTCGTTGAGGCTTGAGGCACCTCCCGGTAAGCGAACAGCAAGTGCGGGAGATAAAGCTCCCAGTCGCACCCGTGGGACTCGACTAACATCCTGAGCATCTGCTTCAGGGTGCCGTTGAACCATTCACAACAGGCCATTGGTCTGTGGGTGATACGGGCTAGACACCAGATGTTGTACCTCTGTTACCTTACACAGGCCTTGCATCAAGGCAGACATGAACTGGGTACCTTGGTCTGTGAGCATCTCTCTGGGAAATCCAACACGGGAGAAGATGCCTACCAGAGCCTTGGCCACTACATCAGCCCGGGTGGAAGACAGAGCGACAGCTTCCGGGTACCTAGTAGCGTAGTCTACTACCGTTAATATGAAACGTTTCCCGGTGCGACTGGGAATGGACAGGGGTCCAATGAGATCCACAGCCACCTGCTGGAAAGGTTCGGTTATGATGGGCATAGGTATCATTGGGGCTTTGGAGCCTTGCCCATCCTCTGACAAGTGTCACATGAACGGCAGTATTTAGCTAAATCTGTCCCCATTTTAGGCCAGTAGAATAAGTGGCTGAGGCGAGCCTTGGTCTTATCGATCCCCAGGTGGCCTGCCAGTGGAATATCATGAGCAATCCGCAACAATTCCACCCGATAGGGTTGGTGTACCACCAAATGCTTCTCCCTGAGCCGACTTTCTTTTCCCTTTGTGGGGATCGTTTCCCGGTACAACCTCCCTTGCTCCCAGTACACGCGGTCCTTGTCCGACTCCAAGGGAGGTTGAGTAGC
The DNA here is from genome assembly GCA_947044405.1 of Leptodactylus fallax. Taxonomy (NCBI): domain Eukaryota; kingdom Metazoa; phylum Chordata; class Amphibia; order Anura; family Leptodactylidae; genus Leptodactylus; species Leptodactylus fallax. Next base: position 123,062 of record CAMRHE010001345.1, read on the forward strand.
ACGCTCCTTCAATGCGTCCAGACTGCGGTCAGCTTGGACAGCGACCCCAAACTCCTGACTGGAACCAGACAGAAGAGATGTGCATGTCATATACCCACCGGACTCCTCCGGCTCCAGTGTGGGGAGGCTAGTCATGGCGGTCTCAGTGCCATCTCCAGGTGACAGAGGGAACGGCTCAGGGGTCGGAGTGCCTTCCACCCCTCTAGCACTCTGGCTGCGGGTTACCACCGCAACACCAGCAGTCTGTTCCTCATCGGATCGGCCCTGAGATCCCCGTGACCCACCTGACCACCTGGCACATTGTCATCAGTTGGGGTTGCCCCCAGCATCTCAGAAGAGCTACCCTGGAAATCTGCAAGGCAAGAATTAGCAATTACATTGACATTGCATTCATTCATTGATTCACAGTGAACTGCATGGGGGAATGGCTCGGCCTGGGTCACACTGAGGGGGCTATCACCACCCGCAGATGTGGGCGGGGCTACAGCCAGGTTAACATTCCACAGTCCCTCATTCACATGCTCACTGATTACTTTAGCTGGGCACACAGCAGGGGGAAACAAGCTGCTGACCCCTCCTTCTGCCTGTGTGACAGGCTTCAACACCACATTAAAATCATCCTTCAGTACAGATATTTTGTCACAGCGAGGTGGGGCTGCTCCCACCTTATATTGGGACACCAAGGGCCCCAAATCTGTTCCCAATAGTACATTGGCAGGCAGATCAGACATTAGCCCCACATCACGCATTCCTTTTCCCGCACCCCAGTCCAAATGGACGCAAGCCATGGGCACAGTTAAGCGTTCTTGTCCAATACCCCTCAGGGTTAGAGTTTTTCCAGGGATAATACTGTCCGCAGGGACCAAGTCAGGTTGCACCAGAGTAACATCCGCCCCAGTGTCCCGAAATCCCATGACCACTTTATCCCCCACAATGACCTGTTGACGGTTGCATTGGATTGCAACCCCTCCCTCCCCACCAAGTATACAGATGGGCCAGCTGCCGTGGCTGGGGAAACAGGGGGGTTCTTAGAGCGGTTGGGGCACTCCGCCTTGAAATGTCCTGGCTGGTTACAGGCATGACACCGCCGGACCTCTCCTTGGGACTTGGAGGTGGTCCCCGGGGCGCCCAGAGTTCTTGGGACAGGGGAAGTAGAGGGGGCACCCGGGACAGAGTTTGTCTTACCCCACTTGGAGACTGCAGGCTGTGGTGAGCTCCAGCTTTGCCCCTCCTTCCAGCTTGGGGTCTCTGCAGTGTGGCTCCTCTCTTGATCCCTTGCTCCCTGGTGGACACATGGTCGTCAGCAATCTCTGCAGCCTTGTCTGCTGTTGTGGGTTTCCGATCACACACGAACTGGCGGACCTCCAGAGGGCACACCTGGAGAAATTGTTCCTTTATCATAAGATCCCCAAGTCCCTCAAACGTGGTGACAGTAAGTCCTTTGATCCACTGCCAGAATGTAGCCTGTAAGTGGTGCAGAACATCCACATAGCTCTCTGTGGGACCCCGCTGTATATTCCGGAACTTTTTGCGGTACACCTCCGGCGTGAGCCGGTATCTCCGGATCAGCGCCGCTTTGAGGGTCTCATAGTCCGTGTCCTCTGGTAAGCTCGTGGAAACATCCAGGCCTTTTCCCTTCAGCTGGGGAGACAGGTAACGGGCCCATTCTGCCTGGAGAATATGATGCTGCTTACACGCCCTCTCAAATCCCCGCAAGAACGAGTCCAAATCCCCGTTATCTTCCAAGATTGGAAAGTCCTCGGATCGGATCTTTAGTGCTTGGGCTCCTAGAGTTTGTGCAGGGGAAGGTTGCACCTGCTGGCGAAGTTCCAGCTTTTTTAGCTCAAGATGATGCTCCCTCTCCACCTGGCGTTCACGGGCCTCTCGCTCAGCCTCTCTCTCAGCCCGACGCTCTGCTGCAGTAGCAGCGGCAGCGGTCTCTCTCTAAGCCCGACGCTCTGCAGCAGCAGCCTCTCTCTCCACCCGGCGCTCTGCAGCAGCAGAAGCTTGGTACTGGTGAATCACCTGCAGACAGGTGCTATAGTCACTGGCGTCTATCTTCTGTAAGGCCATTTGCAAGTATAAGTCCGTTACCCCCACAGAACTGGGGCTACGGGTCCCTCCAGGCACAGTTACCTCTGGGGTCCGGGCACCTACTGAACCGTCTGGCATGGTGATGTTTTCTTGTGCCAGCCTCTCAGGACTTTGCTCCTCGTCCTGCCTGGCTGCAGCACCTTCCATATCAGCCATCTGCGCAGCGTTTGTATCAGTCAGTTGCTGATGTCCCCTGGCTCCACTTCTCAGAGACCGAGACATCCACTGGAAGTCGTTGCCAAATAAAAGATAGGACAGAAAAAAGAAGAAGGGAGGGAACAGTACTGTACCAAACTTTCACCGTATTTTAAGCTTGATCTCATACCGAGCTCGTTCCATAGGATTGCCACAATCCTCAGTGTGAGTGATACCACACCCACACACTGTTATCCTAAGATGCCACAATGCTGCCACCACTGTGAAGAATATCGCCTTGCCAAGCGTCTTGGCGTACCTGCGATCACCCTTCTAATCTTCCACTCACCACCCGTGAGCGGACAGAGTTCGTAGGATAGAATGAAACGAGCTGTATAAATTTTATATATTTAATAACCCAAGTGGGTCGGTACTAATTAATAGCATATACAGAAATATACAATATTGATATGATCAAGCATAAACATACAAGCAATTGCGATGATACAGCACATAAAACAAAAATGGGAATAAAGTATAGAATAATACCTCAGCTAAGTCTCTTAACTCTCTCTCTTTCAGGCTCCACACAAAGACAAAGAAAACTCACCCCCACCTCAGTGTGAGACCCTCCCCAGCTCCACCCTTCACCCCCCTTTTGGACATCTGGGATATCAGACTGACGATGGTATGCACATGAAACCACTGGAGTGAGTCGACCACCAATGTAAACACAGCTCTACATTCCTACAGATATGTGACTGATACGAATGAGGAATGATACATATCCAAGAAAGATACATAAATTGAGGGTCTCATC